>JAUMTR010000006.1:1133549-1168217 GCA_032270685.1 Microctenopoma stevenorrisi | reverse complement strand
AGCTGGAGGAGGTGGCCGGGGATAGGGAGGTCTGGGTTTCCCTACTTAGGCTACTGCCCCCGCGACCCGACCCTGGATCAAGCGGAAGATAATGGATGGATGGATGAATGGATAATATATAACATATATTTATTATTAATGATACACAAGAGAATTGATGATGACGAATAATTAATAAGTGCCCTGAGATGACCTCTGTTAAAGCTGAATCAAGTTTATCTCAGTGTTAAAGAGAGTCACCTTGGCAATTCTCTCAGCTGTGTTGCTCTGTTGAGTTACTTTGGAAGGTAAGTGATTAAAAAACTGGAATTTGTACTAAAAAGGCTGAAACTTTTTCGAGCTATGCATTTCTTGTGACTGATTTGGAAGGTCACCCATGTTGTGCTTAGATACAGTTTTAAAAAACACTGTTTTGCACAGAACCAGGACTGATCATTTTGACCCACATTAGAAGCATCTTTTAGATAAAGAAGTCCTAAGTAATTCTGATTTGAATAATGGATGACGTATGAATTGTAGCATCTGAAGACATGTTTCTTCTGATCATCTGACCAAGTTTCTTTTATTCCTTAACATCCCAGAAGGTATCCATAATACCTTTCTGTACTGATCTGAATTTATTATCACTATCTGCCTTTCAGTTGTGAATGTCATGTTCTGTGAGCTGATGCTAATTTCAACTTTATATAATATTTATATATTGAATTCCTAGTTTTTTAGTCCAGTCCCCCCTTTCGTTGTGCAGTTTTTAGTGCACACTTTAGGCCTGCATTAAAATTAGTGAATTAAAATTAGTGCATTAAAGTTAGTGAAGGGATGTAGGGTCATACGGTAGTTTATATTAATATTTTCTAGTTCGTGTGGATCTGCTGTTTGTTATTGTGTCTCTTATTTTATTTCTCAAGTGAAGGTTGCATCAGTAGCACAAAGCCCATGAACTTACACATTTCACATGATATTATGTGGGCAGTTCTTACTTCCATATTCAGTATATTTGTGTACAGACTTAGTAGATGGAACTGTAAGGAGTCTGACTCAGCATAGCTCATTACCTACACTGTAAAGTAAGATCAGGTATCCTTTATTAATCCTATCCTAATCCTTATTAATGTTCAACAGCATGTTTAATTCAGAGTCCCCATCACAGTTTAGGGTACTGTGAATTCATGCCCATGCTCAATAAGATGAGCATGAAACTGGGGATGCAAAACATAGCAGGATCGAATCCCAGTGGCTGCTCACCGCTCCGCCCAAGGGGGGATGGGTCAAATGCAGAAGACACATTTCATTGTAAAATGTAAAAAATGTATCAACGACCAATAAAACCCCAAGTTGACCCTGGTGTGTCAGGGGCAACTTGGGGCCATCGGTGTATGAGTGTGTGTGCGAATGGGTGAATGAGAAGCAGTGTAAAGCGCTTTGAGTACCAGTCTAGGTAGAAAGAGCTATATATGTGCAGGCCATTTAAATGTATGCATGTGATAAGAGATTTCACTATTCTCAGGTTTAACACCACGTTATTATTGGTCATGACTATCTGGCCCCAGAGGAACTCAAATTAGGATTTAGTAAAGGCTGGGAACAATGAAGAGACACACACTGAAAGATTAATTATTTTTTGCTGTGTTTGTCCTGTTGTCTTAGGCATGTGTGAATGCCCTCAGAATATGGACACTGATATTTCCTGCTGCAGCACCAGACTAAACTGTGTTTCAATCATTTTGACTTTAAATAAATCCTAACAGTTGCAATCTGTGAAATTATGAAATTGAAATAATTCAAAAGCTGATTTAATTAATCATTTAGTAGAAAAGAAGCTTCAAAATAGTACTGATCTTTTCAAACAGTGTTGGTGAGAATCAAATTCAAACTGGTGGCAAATTGCCAATGGCAAATGAGCACACGTTACATTTCATTAAGAGAAAAGAAAAATAATGGTGAAAGGTGAACATGGTCTATGACATGATATTTTTTGCCATGTTCAACTTTCACTAATAATATGGAGGACGCGTATGCAGACATGCTCATGGTTGGTCATTTCTACAGTATCATTCTGCTGTATTTGGTAGTTTAAAAATAAAACCACTACTGTACAGAAAACTGCATGATATGTTTGACCTCTGTAGTGTCCCTAAAGACAGAGGTGAAACGTGAAGCTTGGCAGGGGCTCACACTCTGTCCCTTTCCATCTGCCTTGACACTCTTTATGCAGTTCAGGTGCAAACCCAGGATATGCTGTGATGAGAAGGTAGAGACTGGTAATACATATTTACTCTTTTGTTACTGGATCAGTTAAGGTAATTGTAATACCCATATTTTAACCTGAATTGTCCACTAATACTAGGGTTGGGTGTTCCCTGAAATGTGCTCGGCACAAAACCTAATTTGCTCTTTATGTTCGTGTCTCTCTTTAACCATTGTTGTGTAAGGGTGTATGAATTGTAATTATGAATTGATAAATGATTGTAAAACTCTGCTTTGTTCTTAAGACTTGATTTATGCTTGGTTGTAAAGTTGGTGATGAGATCACAAGCAGACAGAAGTCAAATCCAAATTATGCCTAACAAGATAGATTTTGATTTTAACATTTAAACCACTTTCTGAGGTATTTCGAGGTATATTTGACCACAGATTAGTGCAAATGCTAATGTGCCCTGATGCAGCCCCAAAATGATGTCACAAGAAGATGCATTATTAATACAGGATGTGATGGTTTTTTTGGTAAAAGTGTGCTGGACTGTGTGACCTCCCTAGTCCGATGGCATGCTAAGGCAGGCGTAGGCAAGTTCGGTCCTAGAGAGCCGCAGCCCTGCATGTTTTCCAACTCTCCAGCTGTTAACCAAGAGCAGGAACTGTTGATTACCTTGATCAGGTGAGTTCAGCCAGTCAGAAGCTGTAAGTGCAGGGATGGTTAGAAAACAAGCAGAGCTGTGGCTCTCTAGGACCGAACTTGCCTACCCCAGTGCTCGGGGAAAAAAGTTCGGTATAGTAAAAGTGATACAGCAGTAACACAATCTGATTACAAGTTTACCCTAGGAGCCCTATGCATATGGATTAGTGATGTGTTGTTTGCAAACGAGCCAGCTTTAAGTGCTGATGCTTTGTAGAGAGCTCAAAGAGCTGACTAGTGCTGGGAAACACCAAATCTCCAGCTGTTCTGCTCAGCTTTTCTGAGAATACATGCATAGGCAGGACTTTATTTTGAAGGGCACATTATCCATCCAATCATATACAAAAATCATATACAACACGCCGAGATCATATTATGTGAAAAAGGGAGGCAGGACAGTGTAGCAGCACAGGCCAGGTACATGGCGTGACAGAAAGACTTAAATGCAGGATTATTGGGAAAAAGCAAATAAAAATGTCTGAATGGCAACCTGCAGGGATGATTTCAATAAAAAGTCATAATGTTAAAGCTTTTAATGATTTGATTGGTTTGCTGTGGTTCTGGGAGATTGGGAGCTGAAAGAGCAAAAGGCCAAAAGAAAAAGAACAAAGGCCAAAAGAGCTGGACATCTGATCACTAATATGGAGAGGTGTACAGTGATTTGATGAATTTTCAATGTTACTATTCCATTGTATTTATTTTAGGGCTTCTGGTTTAGAAATTACAATCTTGAAGTAAAATACAGTTACTACAGGGCTGTCTAACTCAGTTATGAGGGTACAAGAGTGTAGGTGTTGGTCAGACCATCATGATGAAAGGCAGCTGGAGCCTATGCAAATTGTTCATTCATGGTGTAATGGCAAAAACGGATATTAACTTTTATTAATATATATTATCCCTTGTACATATTTGCGGTCTGTTTGAACCACATGGCAGGTGATGCAGTGTCAGACTCCAAGAAAACCAAAAGAGTTTAACTGTTGCAAAAACGCTTACGTCGCTTCACCGAGCTGAGATCCAATGACTGTTTGCTGCCTGCCTTTTCACCTGGCTGGTGTGCTAGCAGCTGATTTATAGGGTGGCACCTGTAATTGGTGGGGGTCTTGCCAATCCGGAACACAAAAAGCACAGAATATTTTGTAAGCAAATCAAGACATTGATACATGTCAGAAATGGTAGGGATAGAGAGGCAGACCCAAGAGCACACAACACAGAACTGGAGAACTAAAGGCAATTTAATAAACACACAATGTCAAACAGGCAAACTGAAAATCACTACTAGTGGAGGGCGAAAGAACTTAGAGGCTTTTAATGTGCAGATTCGTCACCGTCTCAGATGAGACCGATGACGGTGGTGTTGTCTGCGTACTTCAGGAGCTTCACATCTCTAAAGAGACTCAAGAACGTAAACTAACAAAGGGTCACTCCAATGGAGGCAATAACGAGACAGCAGAAAACTAGCACTAGCACAACTAACACTAACACAAACAAATCTAATCAAATCACAAGACACGGACGAACCTAGATGTAGCTACAGGCATAGCAAATCAAAATAAACACTACCATAAGGGAAAAGCAGGAAGAAAGAGGAGAGCAACAGGAGAGAAGACAAGTCAAACTAACCAGACAGGTGACAAAACAAGACAAACCTAGAGTGGAGACGACAACGTAGCAGGGTGCAGCAGGAACGAATAACATGAAAACTAAGCAGACCAGAATCACACAGCTGGAGGTGCCGCTCACACTAACCTAGAGAAAACAGACAACTCGGCACGAGAAACTGGGAGAGGGTAGAATATAAAGAAAAAGGAAGGCAACAGATAATTGGGGACAGCTGAGTGAGCAGGAGAGCACAGAGCAATCAAGGGAGTGGAGACAGGTGAAGACAGAGGCAGAGGGTTAGGGTGTGGCCAGGAGAGCAACAAGAGGTCAGGGAGAGAGAGAGAGAAACACACAACACGCACAACTAACAGACTGAATCCTGACACTATAACTGAATTGCAGCTCTTACACATGGTTTGGATGAGTCTTCCATTTGCTCAAAGGTTAGCTATGGAGTACCACAGGGTTTTGTGCTTGGACTGATAAATGTCTATATACATGTCTTCTTTGAGCAATATTATAAGTACTTTTTAAGTTCGACTTAGTTCACTCGGGTTTCTAATGAGCAACAAATTAGTTATTAGTTTGAACAGTTCAGGTCAAACTGTCATTACCAATAATTATCTACTGATAAATTAATACTGGATTTTCCAGTTTTATTAAATCAGCAATATCTATTCTGTATCAGAGTTACTTATTAACTACAACAACTATAATGAGTTATTAATGATGGGGTTACATTTTTGTACCTCACACTATCCTGCAATATCTCTTTACATTCTTTTGTTTTATAATGTAATGTATGACTGATAACATGGTCCAATTTAACAACGTGAATACTGCTTGTTTATCTCCAGTTTCAATACTGTTTCCACAAGAGTGCCCCTAATCAAAAAAAAAGGCACAGTGATATTTCTGCAGAGAGCTTAGGGTGATCTTATCATACATACATACATACACATTTTTTGTGGACAGTGCTACTTCAAAACCCCAAATCCTGCCTACGCTGCATTAAAAGCATGTTGTTTTGGATTTTCCAGATTAAAACTCTTCTTCCAGGATGCTGATCTATAAGCATCTATTAAAGGAAATCAAATAACAACATGCCCGAGTGGTCTGTCGCAAAAGACTGAGCTTGATTGACTCTGACCCCTAGCTTTTTTACATGGGCAACTTGTCAGTTTGTCCAGTCGTTGATAAGAGACAGAAAAACCGTTCCTCACTAAGAACGCCAGCATCACTCCCTATTTTTGCTGAGCCCTACAAACTGTCAGTAGATAGCAGCATTTCAAATGACAGCCGCTTATCTGAGCAAGCTCCAGTGAATTTGCCAAGGGAGACATTAGTGATACACCACACCACATTACTGTTGGATGTTCAGCATCCTCTGCCCAGCCCAGAGGAGCTTGCCTTTTATTTTGCAGAAATGCTGTGTGAATTTGCAGTGGCTCCTGTTAATATATGGAGGACTGTATCTATTCATGATTGAAGTTTGAAGATCAAACACTTTTGATGAGTTATGAGCTGGGAGGGAAAACACTTTACAATGCATATTACTTGTTAATAGGAATCAATGCTTTCTTTGATCTCACTGACCTAATAAGGGGCATCACTATTTCTAATTAAAATTAAATGTTCTACAGGACTTCTGATACCAGTGGCATATCTGTGTACATGAAATTAGCTCACATCTTAACATACTTGTGCAAAAACACTGGGGAAAAAAATGGAAGAATAATTACTTCTGGGTGTAGTGCATCCAATTAATGTCAATGATTGCTAATTTGACAACTATCCCTGGCAGCCTGCTCTCTGTGCTTACTCATCTGAAACATGAAGAATTAATTACAGGTGATTCAGATTGTAATATAAAAAACTTTCTAAATGTTAAACTGCAGCCTCTAATTAAGTGTGTAGATTTTGTTACTCTTAATTTCCGTTCTGGTTGTTGCTTTAATGTTGTGGAGGCATTTCCTGTTATCCTGGAGCTTTTT
Source organism: Microctenopoma stevenorrisi (assembly GCA_032270685.1). Taxonomy (NCBI): domain Eukaryota; kingdom Metazoa; phylum Chordata; class Actinopteri; order Anabantiformes; family Anabantidae; genus Microctenopoma; species Microctenopoma stevenorrisi. Next base: position 1,161,731 of record JAUMTR010000006.1, on the reverse strand, counting down.
TGCAGACTGAATTGTTTATGAATTTAAAGTCTGGCATATTGTGGCCTGGATATGTCAAGGGTACAAATTAAGGCGTGAGGCAGAAATCACAGAGAGTACCTCTTAAAAAGAGTTGGTCTGACAATGAAGCTCTAACGATTTTACCTAGTGTTTGTTGCTGGTTTACTGTGACTTGTCAAGTGTGTTGCTTAACGAGCCAAATGTACAATATTTCTTCAAATGTGTAAATGTTGAATGACTATGAGGTTATGAGTCATAACTGACCACAGTAGTAAAATTTGAGGGAGGATCTCCTGGGTGAGGCAAACTTTATGACAGTGAAAGATGTGGCTTCAGCAGTCCTCCTTGCTGTGACATTACTCATCATTGCCAGTTCAGTCATTTCAGGGTTAGCTTGGATATCCATCATCACTTGACTTGAGAGGCTCCTATTGAATGAAGGGGGATTGGAATATTTATGGACATAGAGAGCAAATATCCCAGCTGCCTGGGCTGGAAGCATCAGTGCTCAGTTACATCATTAGTGACCTTATTTATTTATGGCTTTGTGACTTCTTGCACTCATGTCAAAAGATGTATATTCAAGGACTCATGTCTCTCAGCTGACAGAGAATTATTGATGCTATTATATCTGAGTTTTAATGCATCATGTCTTATGCAAGCTGCTTTCCCAACTCATCCTAACAGAGCCACGACTTCTAATTGATTGATCCACAGCTAGAGATTGAAGCAATGGACATCATTCATCTATATGTTTCATGAGAAGTTTCTTCTGCTCTGAAAATTTGCCTGTACCTTTGTCCTCCAATTACATTTGTGAAGCCCACTGTCCTCACATGCTGAAAGTGTTTTCTACAGCTTCCTACTTAGCATAGGTAAATGCCTCACCAGAGCCTATAAAAGGGCATGAGACTGCACACATACAAACACACAGAAACTAAAAACGAAAACTGAAGGCAGTAAAAGGAGTTGTTCAGTAGTTTGGTAGCAGAGGCAAGCTTGTTCATCAGCATCAGTAGATGCTATAAGTTAATGCACAACATGCATTGGACGCCACTAGTTATTCAGTGAACATCAAGTAAAGACACACTTCTATTTTCTTTTTCAAGGTTCAATTTCTTAGTTTTTGTAACTATTCCCGAGGTCATGCTGAGTGGTGCCATTGCAGGTGTTAGGGAGTGTTTTTAGTTTTGGTCCCCTCATTTATGTTAAGAGGGCATCTGTTAATAAAAAGCAATCTTGACTAAATAATAGTCATAACCTGTATCTTCCACCTGAGTGTCATTGAGTGGATATGTATTTTTGTGACCAAAACTGGAAGATTCCAGCGAATGAAATGATGACATGATGCTACTTAATCTGCTGATGTGCTGGACTGCAAAAACACATGTGCATGTGCAAACATACCACCCATGTTCAACTGTAACTACTAACAGATGTGAACATTTTCAACAAGCCAAAGTGTTACAGTCAAATTAAGTAATGAGGGTAAGGATGAATATTAGGACATAAAGACATGGACAATCAACAGCATCAGAACATGTGACACCCTGATTTGACTCTTTGGAAAAAGGAATCAAAGTAAAGACGTCATTTTCAAACGTTGTGACATTTGTGTGGTTGGAGGTGGTTGTTTCTTCAGATAGAGACTTTTTAAGTTTCCATATAATTACATGGGTTGCTACACACTGCCATTTCTATTTTTTTTTTACTTCATCTTAAAGTTTATCTTTCAGTTCATCTCATAAAATTCACCTGAGTGTATCCTCAGCACACATGCTAACATATTCTGCAGAAAGTTGTCTAGTTTCTAAAGCAGATGTCATGGTCAAAAATTGCATGTTAGCATCCTACTGCCAGACAAGAGACTTTAATGAACTTATAATTATGGGTGTGATAACATAAACGAGATGCACTTTAACTAAGGAGCTAATTTTTTTCCATGTAAATTCACCAAGCATGTTTCTTAGAAGTGTTGAGACACCGCCAATATACACTAAAAGAAGAAACAGTACCGTGGTAATCTGCTTCTTTATGCGAACAGGATGAGTACTGTCAGAGACCTATACAAAAAACTCCAGCAGTCCACTGGCATAAACGTCTCTGACCAAACCTTTAGAAACTTCATGAGGGTGTTCTGAGGGTATGACATCCTTTAACAACGTCTTCCTGTGCTCAGTGCCTGGCATTGTGGACCTTAAATGGCATTTGTCATATAGATGATTATATGATACGATATATTAGATGATGCTATATATGATGATAGATTCAACTCAATTTGTCTTTATTTGTATAGCACAAAATCACAACAAATGTCATTTCAGGGTAATTCACATAGCAAGGTTAAGGACCATACAAAATATAAGTGTATAAATATAGAACTATGTAGAAAACCCAACTTGAGCAAGCATTGAGGCGACAGTGGAGAGGAAAAACTCCCTTTAACAGAGGAAACCTCCAGCAGAACCAAACTCAGGGTGGACGGCCATCTGCCTCGACAGGTTGTGGTTAGTGGGCAGAGGAGAGAGAAAAGAACAGCAGGCAACATAGATCAACACAACAACAAGGAGCAGCAGACAAAGCACTGGGCAGGTTGGTAGTTTCACAAAGTGAAATCACACAACAGCGATGCTGAGGACATCTGCAGAAAGGTACAGAGAGATACAAAGAGAGAGAGAGAGGGCGAAGCACAACTAGGGGAGAGAAAATTAATATTTAGAAAAAAAGGTTGAGAGGGCGTCTGCCTCTAGAACTTTAGCTGGTTCCACAGAAGAGGAACTTGATAATTAAAGGCTCTGCCTCCCATTCTACAGGAACCACAAGTAGACCAGCATTCTGAGAGTGAAGTGATCTCCTGGGATAATACGGTTCTATCAGGTCTTTTATATATGTTGGGGCCTGATTATTTAGCGCTTATGTGAGGTGAAGATATAGTGAGATATGTGAGGAGAGGGATTTTAAACTCTATTCTAGATTTAAAAGGGAGTCAATGAAGAGAAGCTAATGTAGTAGTAATATGATCTCTCTTGTTAATTCCAGTAAAAACTCATGAATTACTGGCACATTCTACTAGCAGTGAATCACAGTAAGTCTAGAAGTGACAAAATGAACTAGTTTCTCAGCATCACAAACAGGATCCTTCTTACATAATTACAATCTTGAATTAAAATACAGTTACTGAAGGGCTGTCTAACTCAGTTATGATATATATAGTTATATCTTAGAAATATTCCTGAGGTGGAAGAAGGCAGTTCTGGAGAGTTCTTTTATGTAATGGTTAAAAGAGATATCTTGATCAACAATAACACCAAGATTCCTCACAGTAGTGTTCAAAGCTAATGCAATATCACCTAAGGTGGTAATTTGATCGGATAGCTTGGGGACCAAATAGAATAACGTCAGTCTTGTCTAAATAAAGAAGAAGAATCCCCTTTATTGTCATTGAATACATTTTTTACATGTTACAACGAAATTTGTCTTTTGCATTTGACCTATCCCCCTTGGGCGGAGCAGTGAGCAGCCAAAGGCGGTGCTCGAGGAGCTAGCGCAGAGGACACACCTATGGGTTATGGGGAATGGGCTGGGTGCCGCAGCTGGAAATCGATCATACCACAGATTTTCAACATATGATGTTAAATCCTTTTTGTTCTCTACATTTTACCCATTCTATGTCAATATCCGTCATGTTTTTTTCCACTTGAGATCTCTTCCTTTAATTTTTTTGAGCAGTGTATTTTTTTAACTGAAAAAAAGCTGAGATTTCCAAAATGATGTGAATTATTACCAGTTGACATAACAATACTTGACATCAGTGGTATAACCTCAAATCAATGCACACTGTGGCTATTAAAGCAGGCAGTACTGACAGAGAACTGCATGGTCATCCATCAAGTTGTATGTAAAGAGTTATCTAACCCTTTCAAAGAGGCCTGGATCAGTCCATCCTGCCTCTGCAATCAGTTTATCCAAACTGCTTCAATATTTTACTGACATACCTGTAGCAAAGTGTTAGATATGGTCATTACTCAGGAGGCGAGTGATGCTTCTGAACACATTCTTGGTCTCAATTCACAGCTCAGTACATCGATGGGGTGTAGGAAATCCTATCTGACTTTAAACTCCACAGGCCATGTCTTGATGAAATCAGTCAGAAATTGGATCTCTGTCTTTGTCAGTCAGTTCAAAAATAACATTCCTCTGTGTAACATAGCAAAGAATTCAGGTCTTCAACCGTTTACAGTACATAATACCATAAAAAGCTTAAGGCGTAAAGGGCAAGAGTGGAAAGCACTGCTGCATTTGTGCATGACCTTCAAGGGCTCAGACTGCACGAGCATGAGCATGAGTAGACAGTAGAACCACTGTCACTGAACACAAGTCACTGCCACAGCCTCACATCACTGTGCAGAAATGCTGCCAAGTGCTTTGGAACCAGAACAAAGTTTACACATTTATGATATTCCTAGAAAATACATCATCTACTCAAATACACTACAACACACCATACAAGACCGTTTCTTCTACTCAGCTACAGTTTCAAGTGAAATACTGTACTTTTCACATTTATTTCAGACCGGTGCTTGTTGTTATGTAGCGGTACATAAAGTGGTTCAAATTAGTTGTTTGTCCTTGTCAAGTTTGTTTCTTTACAGTTAACATTACAAACCTGAAATTACTTGATAATAGACATTTTTGTTAAAGTTTATTGTGCGTAACCACCAATATTTGCATTTTATTGCTTGTAACTAAAGAATCAATTTGCAAATAGAAAATAAATTAAATGAATGATGATTATTTAGTGAGTAGACAGAGCAACACATCAGGTTTTTGAAGTGGTTCTGTCCTCGAATCTGTTAATGAATTAAACTAAAGACATGAATATTTGAAATTTTTAAAGGAACCTCATCTACAGGGCACAAGAAGACTTAAGGTTTTTAACAGCAATATTGTTTAAAATACATGGTTTGCTGAAAAAAACGTTTCACGGAGTACTGGCACAGCTAGTAGTGTGGGCCCTTATTTAGGCAGGTTATCGAACCTTTCCATTACTACTGAGCTTCTATGCGTCCACCACCTCTGGCATTATGCATTTGTGTTTATCTAGTTAGCCATTAATTTGTTTTTATTTTTTTTGAATTCATTTAATTTTTGTCTGTTCACCAACTGTCAAGGTACAAACTGAAATACCAAGAAGTCTGCAGTTTCCTTTGAAGCTGCAGTTGTAGGATTTTTTTTATTTTGAGAGATGTGAAATTCATAACATCTGAAGATGATGTATGCTACTGCTCAAATGTTTGGGGCTTACTGTTTTCAACTGTGCTGACATAATAGCAAAACGTTCTGGGTTAATGGTCTGCTAGCCTTTTGAACTGGTAAACTTGCATTGGCAAACACAACATGCCATGAAACACAGTTCTAATGTTTGCTGCTGACGGGCTGCTGTACATCTACACTATATTGCCAAAAGTACTGGGATGTTTGCTTTTACACACATACTTCAGGGAAGTATGTTTACAATGGGTTTGTGGGGAAATGTGACCATTCATCTATTGAAGGTGTGTGTAAATTTTCAGTATAAAGTGAGTCAATCTTCTGTACAGGCGTGTGTATGTATGAGCGCAAATTATCTTAAGTTCCCATGTTTGTTTTCTGCATTATGACGATTCACCCCGACAACAAAAGCACAACATCACAGAGACACTAATGCTGTATGTGTTAGTGCAAAGAGAGAAGATGAGAGGATGAGGGGAGGTATCACTATTCAGGGCTTGTGTTTGTCAGTGCAGACTTCATAGGAAACAATAAGGTTTGAAGAAGAGTCTGTTATATATACACACATACGCACATACATAGTGCTTCTCATCACATTATAATGTGTTTGTGCAACTCCATTCAGCCCACTTTTAAACACCACATTCTTGCTGTTTTTATGCCACTCCCCAAGGCTTTGTGCCGAGGGGCCATGAGCAGAAGAATGGTTTATATTTGTCTTCTCGTTGGCTTTTGATAAGGATAATAAATCCATCCTCCAAACCTTTTCACTCATTTTTTGCGATAGACATAGCGAAAATGGAAGGGCCCACATTGCATTCTTAGCTTTGTAATGCCATTCAGTGCAAACACACTCGCCCTCAAATCAGACATGTGAGAATTTCAGCTTTCAAAAGCAATTTCCACAGTATGAAATAAACAGCTGAATGCAGTTTGTTGCATCTTTGATTCAAAGGGAAGGTTAAAAGTGCCTCAATGCTGCTAAATCAACTGGAGAGAAAATAGTTCATGACTGATTCATTTTTAAAATAGTCACACTTTTGATGAAATTAATTTAACATGAAGGCTTCAAATCGAACTCTTTATGCATACGGAGACATAAGGAACATATCTTGATCTCGGGAAAGACCTGCTGTGCCCCGTGAGAAAATGGGACAGGGAGATAATGAATATTGAATGAGCATATCTACTTCAAGCAATCATCCCCATTGACCAAAACCCATCGGCACACAAATCATCTGTATGGTTATGCTGAGTTAATTAGGATCTAGTGTGTGGAATTAATCGAGTCATGCCATTGCAAATGTCTTCAGTCACTGGACCTGTGCTGTGTTATCTGTGAGCACATTTACCACCATGAGGATGAATGAAGATGACATAACAGAAAAAAGGAATAATAATAAAAAATGTGAAATTGTGAAATGTGAAAAGCGCAAAACCGATAGGAATATCACTTGGAGATGGTAAAGGCTGATGTTTTTTCTGCGTTGTTTTTTGTGTGAGTGGAATATCTGTTTAGGCTTTTATCTGGGGAAAAACTGTACCCGCTCAGGCTTCTTGGACTTCCACAGATAAGAAAAATTAGTGAGATTATACCTCATTTTTCTTCTCAATGCCAACATTTTCCTTCCCATTGCCAGCTGTAATTGTGCCCTCCAGACTTTTATACAGTGAGCTCAGAAATTGGTTGGCCAAGGAATACAGCCCTGGCTGAAGAAAATGCCCGAATGAGCCATTTGCTGGAGTTGTTGTGACACATGAAGGAAAACAATTACTTTTTATTGTGCCGAGTTAATTATGTAAGGAAAATGGTTAACAAAAAAGCAGGAACATGATCCGAGTTCTTAGACGTTGTCTCCATTTCTGCATGACTTCATCTATTTAATTGTTCTAAGTGATAATTTATCATTTAAACACCTCTGCACAGTCCTGTCTCACTGAATGTTATGTGGGAAAATAATTCACATTACAGGGAGCACAGGGAAGAGGCTCTTATCAGCAAATAATATGTTAAAATGATTGTATGCTCTATAATACACCTCCACACTCTCATTACAGTTATTGAATTGCACTACTGACATTATTTCACATAGGTTTATGTTTGTACTTTCATACTATATATATATATATTTCTACCAGTGGCAGATGTAGGATAATTTACATAGGGAGACAAAGGAGTGGCAAGTGGTGAAGGCAGGGAGGCAGCGTTGGACCTCAGTGAAGTATGTGAACATCACCTATAAATAAATGTAGTGTCTATCTATTCACAAATACACTATTTTTTGCATTATTATATCTGCTAGGTTTTCCTATAAAATAAACAAAAAAATTACTTAAATCACTATACTTTTAGTTATTGGTTTGCTTAACAATATTTATATGGCAGCAATTCACAACATAAGTCATCTCAAGGCACTTTACACTGTAAGATTTAGGACCTTACACATTATATAAATACAGAGGAATACATAAAAGCCAACAGTCCCACTTGAGCAAGCACTGGGTGACAGTGGAGAGGAAAAACTCCCTTTGACAGACTAAACCAATAGCAGCCTAACTAAGAGACGGGTCAGAGTCACTTTCATCTCTGACCATAAGCTTTATCAAAAAGAAAAGTTTAAGTCTAATCTTAAACGTCGAGAGGGTGTCTGCCTCCAGAACCTTGATTGGGAGCTGAAAGCTAAAAACATTTTTTAAGATTATATTTAAAACTATAGATTCATTGATAAATTGATGCGCAATTATTATACTGATTATGGGGCATCAAGTTGTAAGCTTGCCTAGGGCGCCAACAAGTGTCGGGCCAGCACTGCATAAACCCTTAAAACACAGGACAAACTTGATAACATCTTTTGCTTTGCTGTGATATAAAGTACTACCCAATAAAACAACAGTAGTTCCATTACTTTGCATTAGGATATTAGGATTATAGTACAATGCACACATCTGATTTTCAGTGTTTGTGGTTACATGTGTTTATGATATTCTGCTTTCACCCCATTTCAAAGAATCAAGGTAGAACCACTGTATTCCTCAACTGAGTTTCACACACTACTGTATCACATTGATTTTCTAAACAGTCTGGGGTTTGGTGATGGTGCACATCCTCCCAGCACCACCACTGTCAATAATTCTTTTGTTAGCTGTGGCATGCACACGCACAGACACACACACACACACACTCGAGACAAACATAGCTGTTGCTGGGTTGATCCAAGTGTGAACTTGGCATGCAAGGCCATGACCACTGGCATGGATTTGAGCACAGTAGAACGCACAGCTATTTGTGGTTCAAGGTCACGCTTAATTACATGGCAGTTTAATAGGAATGCAGTTTAAATTGCCTTACCTTCTGATAAACATGGCCACAACCATAGGTGAATACTAACACTGGCCTTGTTTGTGTTTGTTTCAAACCACAAACTTGACCCATAGTAACCGAAAATACACACACATCAAGTGTTTAAAGCTCCCTCAGAGGCGTGACTGATTGTCAGGACAACTCTAAGAATTGTGAAGAATGGGGATTGTGTCTTTAGCAGTGTCTTTGGACGTTGTCTCCCAGTTGTTTTTGAGGACCGCGTATAACCTCGAGGGATCAGAGTGTTGTGCTCTCAACGTGGAGGGTGTGGTGTGGCGTGTCATTGGGTGTTCCACTTTTTCCCATGATATAATAGCGTACCTTAACCACAACTGCACTTTTCTTAAGGTCCCGTCAGATTTCAATCTGGTTCAGTCCCTTGAGCAGCAGGCACTTTCCTCTCCGGAAAATTCCTGGGGCATGGTACAGCCAAGCTCGATGTCATGTTGAGGAGTTGTAAAATATATGTGATATCAATATGAGACACAGCGATCAGCTTTTCTCATGCTTCAGTTTGAGACTCCAGAGCCAGCCACTGTCTAGATCCAGGTTGTCTACTATCTTACTATGCTTATGTACAATCGGGGAGGTCTTCGGGTGTGTGTGCCCACTGCACCCATGGTGTGGCCATCTCTTCAGCTCGGTTCAATTCTTCCCATCCATTTGAAATGTAATCAGGAATTGGAAATGATCAGGGAGGCTGGTTCTGTGCTGAGGACTTTATGGGCATATTAGCTTTAACTGCTCGCATCGTCTCCACAGCCTGCTGGTCAAGCAGCGAAGAAGTTTTAGCTCTAGACTGCTTGTGTTGTTATAAGGAAAGGTACACAAAGTCATTTCTGCCAACAGCCATTACCCTGTGTAATCAATAACCTGTGTAAGAGAGCTATGCTCCGACAATCTGTTCATCTATTTCCATTAATACACATCTGATCCTCAGTTCCTATTACAAGTGAATAATAATATTGGATTTTCTGTAGACAAGATGTTGCTCTTCAGATGTTTAATAAATTTGAGATTACTTACATCCTGTGAGGTCAGATGCAGATTAAATAAAAATGTTTTGTTTGTTCTCGGTTTTTAGTAACTGTTGAATCCAATGAAGACGTGTGTTTGTGGCTTTAAGACCCAGGAAGCTAAAAAATACGAATGTCATACAGTGTCATGTATGACAAATAATATAATTAAGTAACAAGCTACAGTGGTTTGCATAATAACACTACCACGACTTCTCCATTTAAGAATCTAATGACCTAATGGTGTTTGTTGATCTTGTTGGTCTCTCCTATTTTCCCTACTCAGAGACCTCCCAGGTTCATTATTTGGGAGTCAGAAGCATTTCAATTTAAAGTTAAAAACAGTTTTAATATCAGAAGAGTAAGAGTTACAGGGCGCTGGGTCAGGATGCTCTTTACCAACAGACAGAGAGTGACAGTCCAGACTGACTTTCCTACCCTTACAGACCCATATAACTGTGTAATGGTACAATCCTCTCCTTCCTGTTGTCTATAAAGGTCTTCCTCTTTGTCTTCTGATTGGCTGGTCACAGTTGCTACCAGGAAGCTTGCAGACCTCTCGTCCATGTGGCTGATGTTTTCCTGCATGATGCTCCTTGAACTCTGTACAGACAAATACTGCACAGAACAAACTTCACACCTTTTTAACAATTAAGTGCAGTTACCCAAAAATAAGTCCTCTTTTCTTGAAACAGACGTCAGTAACCTGTTCTATTTTCCTGTTCTAGAATGTCACCCAATGTCTGGTTTTGTGTCTATTTCTTCTGAACTTGCGTTTGCCTGTATAAGCCCAAAAGATCTGCTTTGTCTCATGTCATTCAAAGGTCAAGTAGCTGCTTTATAGAAAATGGCTAAGGTTATATTTTATGTGCAAAATATCCAATAGTAGCATACTAAAAGTATTAACACATATGCTTTACACATATAATATGTACAAAATATCCAGCAATCTTTTAAATTAAAGTTTGTTCAAAGTTTTGTTTTATTGATTGTGAGTGACGTGTTCGGAGCACTCAATGACATCGCTCTGTCTGCTGGACGGCTCAGCAGAAGTTCTTGCGTTTGCCACGGATTTAAAATAACTGGCTTTCTTTCAAATGTTTGCTGTTGTTGTGATGTTGGCTCCGGCAGCTGGAGGTTGTCTGTAGGTGGTGTGGCTCTCATCGGCTGTGTAGCAGTAGCAGCTGCAGCAGCTGCAGCTCCGCTAATCTCGTGAGCTCCCGTTATTGTTTAATCATAACGAACTTCTTCAATTCTTTTCTCGTGTTTTATGCTGATGTGGTTTTGGGTTTGACAGAGTTCTATGTGATAAAGTAATAGAATCAGCTGTACAATTAGTTGCTATTATAATCACTGTGAATAGTAGTGAATAATTGTGACTGTTGGGGACATGGCTTCACATAACTAGTTAAAAAGGGTGGTAGAGTCCTTAACAGTTAAAACACAAGTAAAGTATTACAATCCAAAACTTTCATTGTGATGGACTTTTCTGTCTGTTCTGGTTATCCTGCAGCTTGTTATTAGGGTTGTTTTTGGAATGTAACCGGAGGATGTTCCAGCTCAGTCTGTCTGACTATCACTCCCATGAAGTTTTATTAATTCCCAGGTTTACTTGGCATATAATGCTTGAATTGACAGTGACCTTTGAAAGGGACCACATGTTCCCTTTCATCTACAATCCCAGTCCAGCCATGACAATGGTGGGTGATGTGTGGCAGATGCTCCACCCACTTGTCTCTAACCTTTTGGATTGCAGCAAGCTTGTTGTGTTGATGACGGCCAACTCGTGTATTGGGCTGTCAAAACGGATCATCTGTGACAACATATGAAATGTCAGCAATGACACAATTGCACAGAGGACTCCACCTGCCATAAATTGGGGTGGATTTATTTCTGGTTCTTTGTAGACCAAACAGAATCAACAAAACCCACCATTGCTTAAATGTCTGCCCAGTAACTCTAGAATTCTCTGTAAAGTCCCGTCCACTTTTGTCATATCAAAAACACTCCTCCACCAGAGTCTTGATCCAAACAGGAGCAAGAGCCTCACGATGTGAGAAGCTTTATGTACCAGAGGTGTGAGGACGGTATTCTAGTGAAACTATGTTTTATGATTGTGTGTGGAAAGGATGCTATTCCCACTGGAGCTCCAGGAAGGGATCTTTGTGTGGTATGTGGATGCAAAAGAGTGTCAGCACACTTCTCTGGGGGTCTGGAGATGGAAGACTGGTCTAGTTCCTAAACGCTCAAAAGCTTAAATAAAAACACAGATAATTTAAAGCCACAATATGCAAACTTAACTAATGCTTGTCTGAGACTTGAAATCATTGAGGGCTTCTTCTCCGTGCTCTGCTATCCTCCTTTACTATCTGCTGCATTCTGCACATTTTTTGGGTATTAGTCATTTTCAAATGAGCTGCAGAAGTCATTGGGCAGAAGGTCGAGCCTCGTGCAAAAAGTCACTTGTTGTCTGGCAAAGTTTTTTTCTTTAGACACGTCAGAAATATTTTTTCCTTCACGGTTTTCATGACAGTGCAATAACAAAGGATATAAAAAAAATGTTCAACACCACAATGAATAACAGTCACTTTGCACTTTCTTTCTTGGCTGCAATCTTAGCAAAAATAATTGCATAACCCAGATGCTACATGCAGTTTTATTTGTTCCCTTACACATAGGTCTATTCTGTCTTGACGCATTGATGTGTGCAAATAGTTTTTAATTACTTTCAGCTTTCTAAGGTTTCTCTCAACCACACAATTACCCAGGCCGTCAGTGGGATTCGGGTGCAAACTTCTTCAGAATTCTTTTTGCACTTTTTATTTAAACCCTCTATTCTCTCTTTAAATAAAGCCTGAACAATCTGTTAAGCTCCTGCATAGCAGACATTGCTTCAAAAGACATAACGACGAGGATGACCTTGCCCCGGGAAGCATTAAAAGCAAAGTAACAAGCTGAGTTTTGATTATAAGTGAAATGCACGACAGCTTTCAAGTAGATAACATTGAGTTTTTTGTCTTTACATGTAAGGCCAAGTGACTATTTGCTTTCACGTTTGTGTCTGTGTTTTGTTTCCAGTGCATTTTCCAACACCATGTACTTTGAGACACAAGAACAAGACACGTATAAGTCAGACCAGGTTATAAGAAAACAGCTGGACAACACATTTAAACTATATGTATCTGAGCCGCAAAACACATTTTAAATGCAACCAAAGATTCCAAACATCAGCTGCTCATTCCTGACAGCCTTTTATCCCACAGTTGACATCAATACATAATCAGCAAGGTCATCAGCAGTCCACAGCATCGGCATCAGAAGTAAAGTCAAGAAAACCCTTTACATTCCATCTATTTCTCCCCTCTATACAACAACACATAATGCTTTTAACATATGTTAAACATAAATAAATTAACAGTTATATACATATTACAGGATATAAGATTTACAACTGCATCAATCTTAAAAGACATCCTATATCGTTTAGAGCTTGTCCACAACAATACATTATCAAATATATCAGTGAGAGTGAGGGAAGCCACTTCACCCCACTGTGTCAACATTAGAAATATTATGTATCTGAGATCTCTACAAGATATATAAATATAAATATACAGGACTAATCAACACAAGGGCCGATCTGAACTGTGCCTGTGCTAGATAAGAATTCACTATCACCACTCAGCCATCATAATCAAATATTAACTTGAGAATTGTTGATATGATATTTAGATTTTTTTCAATGTTCTCTCTCTCTTAGTGTTGTCTGAATTTGTGAAGAAAGGCAAAAGTAGCAACAAGGGCTGACTGCATCCCACCATGCAGGGAAAGCAAACTTGGACAGTCAGCCTTTTCAGATCAAGTACTGCACAGCTGGAATTCACTTCCAGCTGATTTTAGAAGTCAAACAGCATATGGGATTTTTTTGCAGCACAATTAAGGATGTAGTTGCTGGGTAAACTAGAAAGTCAACATCAAATTGATTAATGGTTACCTCAAATTTTTTTTATCCAATAGCAACTGGACTTGTTTGATTTCTTGACATGTCACCCTTCCATTCCAGGGGGGTTAGGGTTAGGGTCAAGTCTGGCATTCACCGCTTTTGTGCTGTATAGTTTACTGTCTATTAGGTGTCAGTTTATCCTCATTGATTCAATTTCTATTAGTACACTACTGCTCTACAAAGGCAAAGTACAGGCATAAGACTTAGTAACATTTGCTTTATCTTGTGATGAAGTGTCCCGACTCAACTAATTACCCTGAAGGCAATATCCACTTTGAAAACCTTGCGATAATCCAACTAAAAATCTGAAATATATACAGTGATGGAACATTTACAGTAGCATTAGCATTTAATGATAATAATGATGTTCAAAGGACTTCATTATAACGTCATCATTATCATTATTACACTTCAGTTTGTTAGCCATGACCCTTAACTCCCAGCGTTAAAAGAGGAATTGTTATTAACTAACTATGCTTGAAGACAAATTTCTAAACTAGCCAATGACAATAATTCAAAACCAGACAATCAATTTGGCAATTATTCTCAATCAGCTTCTTTAAAGCAGAAAAAACAGCCATATAGGGAAATTATTAAAATGTAGTCTTTAGTCACATTTGTGTCCCCGGTGCCTTAAGTTGTCATGATACTCCATAAATTATTTTCAGAAAAATACATTATTATAATGTATTATAATAATGTATAAATCTATGTACAAAATATTTAGCTGACCAGACCAAAAACTTGTTAGCACAGGTACTGCACTTTGGCTTTGTAAAGTAGAACGGTGAGTGTTCATGTGTTATATGTGGTGGGGGGGTTATACTTAATGGCATTTTCTAAAATTGTTGTCATGGACTAGTGTTGAAAATGCTAACCAAACTAACTAAACTAACCAAATAAAATAACCCTAAAATAGGGCCCAATAGCATAAACTGAGGTCAACTAAATAAACAGTGACTCGACACCTAAATGAACATAACTGACCTGCTCTACTGATAGAACGAGAGCGTATTTATAGACAAAGGTATCAGACTTAATACAAACAGCAATAAACATGTTAAACTTTTAAAAACTAATTCTAAAAACTAAAAAAAGTACTAAAAACTAACAATTATACCAAGTAAGATAATCAAACAAATCCTCAAAACAAGTTTAAATAAACCAAAAACTGGTTGATTCAGATGGCCTTTACCACTTCCTGCAGATTGGGCCCTCTGAGCATGGTGGCCAACTCACCAGGACAATGTGATGGTGTAGCAGTCACAACGGTCAAAGGTATTTAGTAGAGTGATGCTCGCCACTGCTGTCTCATACAATAGCATTAAACATTTCACCCCCAGTGTAACACTTCTTATCAACATTACCTGTACAAACAACGTGATTAAGGTTTAGACACAGATATGTATGGCTGAGATTCAAGGACTAAATGTTTGGCTTGAAAATGCTTCCTTCACTTCACATAAGTTGCGACATGTCACACGACTGGATACTATATTACCTGGTTACTAACAGCAACAGACAGTTTCACGCTGGAAAATGCAGTGTTTTTTTCCTGTGTTCATCCACCCTACAAAAGTATAAATAGGTGACCATGTAATGTTCAGTGGTATAGACATATAGGTCATATCATGCTTCTAGTACAAATGACCTATATACAGTATAGTATGTGTTTTTAGGTTGCTTTGTTTCTTTCTTGGTAGGTCGTTTTGCCTTTTTTTTCTTTGTCTCCATTTTAAAGGGCTTTGTTGCCAGTAGAATGATCCAGAAAACCATGTATGTCTAAACCTGCACTGCAGAGAACCCTGAGGGTGAGGCTGTACATACAGGTAAATCCAAACCCTATAGAAAACATGGTAAACTGTTGTGGTTGCTTATTGATTGGTATTGTGGCAATTAATCTCCAATTCAGGGAGAAACTTAAACTTTAAGGTAAAAGTTAGGGTGACTCTTTCAGATACTTGCTATCTTTGTTTCCCTTATTGCATTCAACCTTTGTAAACTGATATCGTGATGGTATCTGCACGTCTTTTAAAAGACAAATCAATAACAACTCAGAGGAGCCTTGTACTCTGTACTTGTACCGGCTGGATTGGCTGCATATTTCTTTCATTCTACATATCTTTCCAGCAACCACATTATCTTTGCCACATTTCAATTATTCATTTATTCTATTAAAGATTATTTTCCCAGCATCATGATTAGATGGGCAAATAAACATCATAAACGGAACTGGGGACATTGTGACATCATCTCCTTTGAAATCATATTTACTGTACACATATGCACTGGCAATACTCAGGCAAGTGTATTAACATTTAAATGTTTGCAAAAGATTATAACTTAGTACAAAGCATCTGAAATCATGGCTGGATCATAAAACAGTCTGAGCAGTTCTAATGATAAAACCAACAAGCTGATGATAGTAAAGTCAGGTGTCCTCACAAGACAAGAAAACTGTTGTGAAGAGAGGTCAGAAACCTGAGTCAAGGTGAAATATCACACCATTAAATGACTGTGTCCAAACATTTGGCCAAACGTGGAAAATGCTCTAAACTACACTGATATTTATCATTAACTGACAGCATGCAGAAAATGAATTAGGTCACTTTAGCTGCTCACCGATGAAGTGTGTGTGTGTGTGTTGGTTAGATTTATTCAGTCGCGTGTGCATGTTGTAAGTGTCGATGATGACCCCGCGCGCCTGTGAACTGATTCGTACATCTTCACCCTAGTTTTGGACGTTCTATTCTCCCAGGTCCAGTTCTGATCATGTCAGTAATTAAAGCCTGTAAATATAGGAGTTTCAGACTTGGATAAAAATATTTGGATCTGTTAGATAAAATAAAGTGCATCACTTTTTTAATGTATCAGATGCAGTCACATCACCGTCTTCCTCAATAACAGCATTCCATTTTCTTCTTCTTTTTTTCGACTCCTCCCTTTAGCTGTCACCACAGCAGATCATCTGCCTCCATCTCACCGTGTCCCTAACATCCTGCTCTGTCACAGCAACCGTCTGCATGTCCTCCTTCACTACATTCTTTAACCCCCTCTGAGGTCTTCCTCTTTTCCTCCTGCCTGGCAGCTCCACACTCAACATCCTTTGTCCAATATATTCCCTATGCGTTCTCTGCACATGTCCAAGCCATGTCCACCTCATCTTTCTAACTAAGCTCTGTCACCTCTAACTCTGCCTCCTTTCCCTGTTAGTGCCACCATCTTCAAACCAAACATCAGAGCAGGTCTCATTACCATTTTGTAAATCTTCCCTTTCTGTCAATGGTATTCAGTCTATATACTGATAATTATCGATACTGATCATTGTGAAGAAATATTTTATGATGATTATAGCCCTGGACTAAACTCTGTTGGTGCTTTCCCACCATGAAGAAAACTGGAGTGACTGTGAAAAATAAATCATCATTCATATGACTTTGCTGATAGACTCTTGCTGATGTACACTGAATCATGAACTATCTGAAATTGCACATAACCTCTCTTTAAATTCCCTCAGAAAGGAAATTCCCACCTTTCCCAAACTTAGCCGTCCATCTGTCAGTGTCAAATATTATCCGAGTGCTTTCTATTCCAAAGTATTAGTTCCATTTGACTAATATTTGAATGGAAATTGCTCAGTCAGATGCATTCACCTTGAAGTGAGCAGAATCCATCTTTGGGATGACAGTTTTTGCTTAAATAAGCATCACAGGGAGCTGCTCCCCTCGCTCCAGATTGGACACTGTTGTTGTCACTGTCTAAATTGTTTGTAACCTTAGGGTTAAAGACTCTTATATTTGCATACATACAAATCAGCTCTTTAATACTGATGTAACCGACGTCGACTCCGTCCTAGACAGTCTCTGAGAATGACGAATGTGTCTGTGCTGGCAAATGTGGTTACCAGATTGTTCTTTTTTTCTTATACTAATGAATCTCAGTGTAAATGACCCATAATATTGGATTACAAATAAAAAAATAAATAAGTGCCTTTTGTTAAAGGAAGGGATTGTAATTGTTTACTGACGACGCTGTTGCGGAAAACATAACTAAATACTCGCAGATCATTTCGCTCTTCATTAATCCTATCTCTTAGTCGTAACACGCTCCAAAAACTTATTAGGCCTTTTCCCGCCCAAGGTAACTGTTGAAATACCATCGCGAAGACATCATTATCCAAACCATTTAGAGAGCAACAATGTTAGAGATAATTCTGCCCAGATGAATGTGTGCCAGAACAGTCCAGATCATTTTTTTCTTCTGCTTTTTCTTCACAGCATGGAATGAAACAACTTTTCATTATAA
Organism: Microctenopoma stevenorrisi; assembly: GCA_032270685.1. Classification (NCBI taxonomy): domain Eukaryota; kingdom Metazoa; phylum Chordata; class Actinopteri; order Anabantiformes; family Anabantidae; genus Microctenopoma; species Microctenopoma stevenorrisi. Next base: position 1,143,775 of record JAUMTR010000006.1, on the reverse strand, counting down.
CAGTGAAAAGATAAAATGTTCAGGAGATTAAATTCAATCTTTGTAATGTCAACATGCTACCATGATTGTAGAAACATGCACACACAAAGACACACACTGCCTTTCATATTTTCTAGGCTCTTATAAAAGCTGGATACCTTAATGCAGGAGTATTTAGCTTTGACCTTCAAGCCGCTTTTATGTCCATTACTTGTAGTCAATAGAGTTCCTAAAAGTGGGTGGGGGGTAGCACAGTATAAGTGGAGCATGCAGTTAAGTCCTCTGCAACTGCATCAGCGCATGTGTTCACACTTTTAATGCAGACATTAGAGCACATAAGTCAGGCAGAGGTCAGTGCTGGAGCCTCTGTTGGTGTATCTGCATATCTTCGGAACACACGCCTGCAGGGAGCACAAGGAATATTACACCTATTGATAACACAGGAAGTCTGAACGTCATTTAAAGGTAACAGCTTCCTAAATAATTCATGCACTTGCAGCCTTGCATGAGCTGACTGCCTTTGCAACACACGTCGCAAAGCGTTAGCAGGGAGAGCGCCGGGGAAGGATCGGATGTGACAAAGACCAGCACAACTCACTGAAAGGAAAGAAGAGGGCCAACCTCACATTTTAAAACGTGGCTGCAGACATAAACAGCCCCCAACCCACATGCTGTGACTGCAGCTAAGGTGTCTGATTAAAGCTGTCTGATAAGTCAAGACTGAGACAGATGCAGTTATCGGAGATCAAAGTTGGAACCATGAGCAGCTCTCGATGCCAGGAGCACTTAGTTTCCTACAAGTATAAAGCAGACCTGAATTAGGCTTCTATTTTTTTAAGTATATATAGATATTTCCTGGACAAAAGAAGAAACTGGTCTTTTCTCAAAGACAAAACCCAAGCCAGACTCGCAGTTAGTTCACCATACAATAGGCAATTGTTGGGGAATCTTGGTATCAATCCACCACACTCTGCCCAACCCTTCAGCTATTAGCTGATATGAAATTACAGTAATACTGCAAGACCGAGCAGCAGCAGCTGACAGATCTGTTCAGTGACTCACAGGAGCCTTTGACAGCAGCTTTCACCATTAAGTTACAATTTGGAGCCAGAGTATTTAACAGAAAAAAGTTTAAATTGCAACTTTAAACTTAGTAGTTTGTTTCTAAGAATTTAGCCAGTATGTTACCTGGTATAACTTAGCTTCTGATTTGGATATAAAAATAAGTCATAATACAGATACTTGTTGTTGGGAGGAAATAAATAGGTCAAATTTCTATAATACTGCACATAATTATTGCTTTAAGAAATGTTTGAAAGAAATAATTTGAAAATTACAGTGACAAAGGGGCAGTATCAGGTTTTTGCAGAGGGGCTAGAGGCAGAATGAGTTCCTACACCACCAAGATGTCCAAAATAAACCCCAGCTGTGGCTGAGGTTGCACAAGCCAGAACAGTCAGAGCACCAGACCCCAGCTCGGCAAATGAGGAGGATTGCATCAGGAAGTGTCTCAGTTGTAAGAACCTGTGCCAAATCAATGTGAGGATCATTCAACGTGCTGTCTGACATCTAACAGGATCAACCACAGTAGTTTCTGAACACTGCGTTTAGATACAGGTGGAATATATGAACCTATGTCTTTATGAATCTTTATTCTATTTAATTTAATATACTGTCCAACTCTGACCCAGTTAAATGACACTATCCAGCAAGTTTCTTTTAAAACCATCATCAGACTGTGTTGGAGCTGAACACACACGACGAGACCTCCTTTTGTCAAAACCTGCTTTGTAGATAATGTTATGTAAAGTCAAACGATAACTCAGTTTAATATGATTATATTTGTTACACTCCCATTGTTTATGCTGGAGGGTGACACACGATAAGACAGTGAGTTCTTGTGTGATAAAACTTTGCTGCACTGACCTCACAATGTCAGGCTCTCATGGATGCGTTGCGTAACAGTTGTGTTTGTGTGCCAGTAGGATCTGAGCTTGTGCAGATGACTGCATCCATTGAGTGAGGGCTCTTTATTCAGTCTACCCATGTTTTTTTTTTTTTTTTTGCTTAGGGTATTAACTTGCTTTGGTCAGAGGCCCCTCCATTGTCTGCCAGCTCTGCCCATCCTTGCATGATATGAATGGAGATTAGCACGGATTGTTTGAATAAACCACACAGGGGTTGCTGTTAATGTGTCACAGCGGGAAATTATGTGAATGTCACTGCATGTATAAGTGAAATAAATGAGAAACACAATGTGCCAAGAAGAGCTGGACTGTATACAGCTGCAGCCGATCAGAAAAGACGGTGATTTAAGCGAAATGGCTTTGTTCGTTTGAGCATGCAGAAATCAATACCAGCACCTCCTGTTTTAGACCGTGTCTAGTTGTTCCAGGCCACATAGTTGAGCTTTTATTGTTTTCCTCTCCCTCTGGAAGTGTTTGTGTGATACATCAAGAATGATTCATGTGCACCGCGCGACAAACCAATGCCATTCTAATTTGTCATTTCTGCATGCTTGGCACCCTCGCTCGAGGTGGAGCTTGGGCAAGGTCGTGGGATGTACCTGACCCGCTGTAAGGCAGAACAATGAGGGTCAAAACCATAATGCACATGACACATGATTGAAATGGATTGCAGCCTTATTTTACAACAGCATGTAGAGTTGATGCTGCACTTACAGTCGATACCTGTGACTTCAACCTATTTCTCTTGACCAAAGACTGCAGCCCTAATCGACTGAAGGGGTGCCAGTGACAAGTTCACACCCCCTCCCTGTATCCTTGACTCTAATTAAGACCACATATCTTAGATTTTGCTGAGGTCAGGGAGGGGTTTTAATTTAAAAACCATTAAGACACGCACATAGCCGGGACTTGTGTTGCATCCCAGGCAGATATCATTTTAATTAAGTCTTATCTTTGCCCAATTTCACCAGCACAAGACACTATCATAATTCCACAATAAGAGCCTACAAATAAACTGAACAACAGTAAATGCTTGTACAGGATGTCACAGCACGTGTTGACTAGTGCATCTTAGGCCTAACCATTAATCTGTGTTGGTTTCCTGGAGTTTGAATCAGGAGTATGTGTCGCTGTTTAATATTTGCTTTAACATGGTGAACGCAGAGGAAATGAAATTTAAGCTTTGGATAATCTATTTATTTTCTCATCGAGGTTCACTTCTATTGTGTTAAAGTTGTTGTAGCTGCCACAAAGTGGACAATGAAATTGCCAAAGCTTCTAAAATATGGGCTACAAATGTCATATCACAGCACACTCATCGCATTCATCTTAAACGGGAAGGTTTTTAAAGTGAAGTTGATTGAATGTGAGACAAGATTGATGAACGCACAATGGAGCTCGGCGATTATAAGCCACTGATGGTTTTCAACTTGCACAAACGTTTGATACCAGAAGAGAACAATGCCATGTGTCACTCGTGCGTACCCCCCTCACACTCTGAGTGACGGCATTCAAAGCTGACAGTGCGTTGTCATTTGTTGCCTCCCATCAAGCGTCTTAACAGCGTGCTAAATTGATGCTAAGGTAGAGAAATTATCTTGTTCAGTCTTCTCATGAGACTCAAAAGCTGTCAGAGTAATTCTGAGTGCTGCTGTTAAGCAAGCAGCAAAGTGCCACTCTCCTCCCCAGCGGCCAGCGGCCCCCTTTATGCATACAGATACGGACGGGGGGAGAAACAGCTCAACATCGCATTAGTAAAAAAAGAAAGCAAATGCCATTTGGAGAATTCTCATTAATTTGACCACTTTTCCTAAAAATTGTGTCTTATCCTCAACCCAATCATCAAACATACAAACATTTCAGAATAAATTACCAGTCACCTACTATGTTTGGGCAAAAACGAGAAAGAGAGGGACCTTAGAAAAGTTAGCCCTGAAGGCCACCAACAGCTTTTAAAAAGAAGTCACTTTGACGGGGACCGAGTGGATGAAAAAAATAATTTCAGATTAAAAGTTCTTGTGCTATATTTTTAAATAAAAAATGTTAATTAAACCCATCCATACAGATATTTCCTGATGGAGGTCAGTCCAACAATATTTCATTAAAACCAACTATTTTGTAGCATTTTGAGGGCTCTTGACTCCTGTGGTACTTTTTAAATGTCTGAGCTTCACTTTAGACGACAGTATTTTATATTTTCTCCTTTCAGATTCGCAGGTTATGGACACACTGATGTGCAGGTCAATCCTTAGCTTTGCTCACTCTGCCATGATACCCTGCAGCGCGGTCATGTCATTTTCTCAGTTGTGGCTACTGAGTTGGGGATGATAATGTGTGGGCAACACCTCGATGTACTTACTGAGAAAATGTGTGGCAACCTGGTTATTCCTCTCAATGAGTACGATGTCTCCAGTTTTCCTGGTCCCACGACTGCTGTGCTAGAACTTTTTCAACCAAAAATAACTTAATGAATATTCCTAACATGTGCACACAACAGAAATAATTAGTCATGAAACTAGATTTTAACATGTTACAAAAACAAATTTCTATAATGCTCAATGTGCCCTCGGAGTAGTTGCCTGCTTTGTCACCTAGGCTTGGTGGTTCTTTATGGGATATGAAAGATGTGTAAAATCATTAAAAAACCCACATAGCATCACCTTTTTGAATTCTGTAGCTCTGTGTTATTCTGGAAAAACAATTCTTGAGGAACAGGTTGAATATTTCCCCTGTAATTCAGTCGAGTGGTCCTTGACCTGTTTCAAGTTGCTGGTTGGCCAATAAATATGCTCTCGCATTTTAAGGGGGATTGACCCACAGAGCTCTGCATTCAGTCACTCAAAAAAACCCAAAAGGTACTTTATATTACCCAGTGATAGTAGCTGTCTCTAGTCAGTTATTGTGACATTATGTTCAGTAACCACAGGGATGCCCCTGCTGCATCGTTGCTCAGTCTGACAGCCAGGAGTGATCCCAGTTAAGAGGCAATATTTTCTGCGAAGCTGTTGCACTGACTCACATATGGTGAGGGGGTCATGAAACATGAAATGATTTATTCTTTAAAGTAAATAGCAGTGGTTCTGTAAACACTCCTTAAGGATCTGTAGTGTTTCCAACCTGGAATGGGAGCCATCTAACCCCTCTAATGCGAGAGCACTGCGCGCAGGTGACACTATGGTCCACATGGTACAGCAAGTGGTGCTCCCTCGTCACTGAGAGAGAGAGAGAGAGAGAGAGAGAGAGAGGGGGTACTTCAGATGATGCAGCCTATTTAACTACACAAAGATACTGAAGCGAATTCTGAGTGTTCACGACAAAAAATACACAGAGGCAGAACACGCGCGCGCGCGCGCAGGCACACACACGCGCGGAGACTTGGCTGATGAATCCCTGCGAGAGCATCCATTTCACGGCGATTACAGTTTGAAGCGGAGGAGACTGCGCGCATTTCTCCCACCAACACGGAGCTCTCTTTCTCTCCCTCCGAAGTCAGTTTCCTAGAGCGACTGGCGGAGGAAAGACACTTTCCCCTCACCCTCCCCCTCCTCTGCGTTCATCGACACAGACGGTATTTCATAACGCGTCTGTTTACTTGGAGCGAAACCAGGTCGACCGCAGCTCCGGCAGGCTGCACTGCCTCTTGTTTGTGGAGTGGAATTTAGCGGTGCGCGCAGCTCCAGACGCATCCAAAGAGCGGGGCGGAAATACCGGATCCGACGGTTTAAGTTTTTCTTGGAAGTTGCGCAGTGACTGAGAAAGAAAAGAAAGAGAAGACATGGGAATTTGTGGCTATTTGGCGGTGCCCGGGAAATGCCTTGTCGTCTTAGGACTTAAATTGTTATTCCTTGTACCTGCAGGAGTTCCAGCCAGGAGCGGGGATTCTGTATTAAAGGACAACATCACCGTCAGACAGGGGGACAGCGCCGTCTTAAAGTAAGTCTTTCACAGTATTCTATCATCAGAGCAGTCCCCTGCTCTGCTTCACGCCATGTGCGGGTCCAAACAGTTACTAGAGGTCACCACTGCCCGGACATTAACGCGCAAAGCCCGCGTTCTTCACGTGTTCCAGGTGCTCATGCTGCATGTGTTGCTGTTGGACGTTTGCAAGTAATGGCATAACGTGGAAAACTGGATGCGAAACCTCTGGTGCTCGTTGCCCTTGAATGATATTGATCCGGCTGCTTAATGTCTTGTTGAGGATGCTCGGAGCTGAGATGCTCACATTCAGCGTGAGGATGGATTGTGTACCTATTGATTTTGAGGTGCTACGCATCTGTAACTTTAATTTGCAGGGGGCCTGCGTTGTTTCCGTTGCACTTCACGAACTGTTCTGTCAGATTGGTTAGAGTACGCGCACGCGCGCTCGCACTCCTCTCCACGTCTTCTCCGTGCGCCATATGTGAACGTCTTTCTGTGACATCCCTGTTTATTTGTGTGAGAATATCGTAAGACATAGAGCAGGTGTGCTGATAGACCATCCCTGTGAGAGGGATGTGAGCTAGGCCCCCCCTCCGCACCCACCCCTTCACATACACTCCACTCCTGCAAAAAAACAAACTGTTTGTTCATTTTCATTTAAAGCACCTAAATTTTTAAAGAAACATGATCTTATATTGGATATATTTCAAAATTGATGGGGATGAGGTGTGTGCCAGAAAAGAGGCAGTAACAGTCTAAATAAATGGGCTTGTAGCAGAAAATATGCAAGCATAAATATAGAAATGTGAGTAATCATAATGTATGCACACGAGTGAATCATTTCAGCACATGCTAAACAGTGCCATACATTATCATAGTATGTTATGTAAATGTGTAGCACTGCCGTGAATGTGATTATGTCCTTATAGTGACTTAACCGTGTCCATGAAAGGCTGTGTGCTCAGTACCTCGAGCTGTCAGAGCAGGGCAGCAGAGTTCACGTGGCCTCCGACTGCCTTGGTATCTGGACCACTGAGTTATTGTGTGGTGTGTTGACACACATGAGCAGCTAGACAGCTTGCTTTTCCACCTTTTGCTTGATGAGGTGGAAGGTGACTGCGTGCTGAAGCCACACCTGCTCATCATGGAAGGGAGGGTGGGAAGCGTTGTCCACTGAGATCACTTCAGTCGCCCTCCTCCCCCCTCCGCTCTGTGCAGCTGCTCTGTGAGAACTAAGCTGGTCTCCCTCATCAGTTTGTTAATCCTGTCTCCATTCTCAGTAGAACTTATTTAATAGTCTTTGGGATCCATTGAAACCATTAATTTCACTCTCCTCGATCTGGATGGTGAGAGGCTAAAATCCACTTCTTTCCTTTTTTGTCACACTGGTGTTGAGCTGCATTCGGCGCAGCAGCCAGAAAGGCTCTTTTGGCAGCCTCATGTTCTCCTTTCTTGCCCCAAACCATACACCTGACAATAGTTGAGTCATCAAAGAACTCATGGAGCTGTCATGACCCTGAGTTGAACGTTAACAGGAGAGGTGTAGAGAAGAAGATTCAAAAGCTGACAATATAGTTGTGCAGTGTATCCAACACACTGTCCTGGAGGAAGATGAACTGTTGCCTGTCAGTGAGCTTGGCAGTCTAAATCCAGGAAAGCATTCTATTCGCCCTGCATCGCTTTGAGCGTCTCCCCAAGCAAAGAGGGACTGGATGGTGTTAAAAGTCCCTGAGAAATCAAACAACATCATACTCATCCTGATTCCAAGCTTCGGCGGGTAGGAGCAACACCCATGGAGCTGGTATATGATAGTGTTGTGTGCGCATTTGACAGCTAACAGCCGTATGCCCGGAGAACCCTGAGGGTGGCACTGTGAGGTCCCATAGCCTTGCTGTGCAGAGGCCTCCCTCTTTGTCCAAAGTGGCAGTGATGCAGAGGCTTGGATGGGAAGCAGGCTGCTGAGGTTGGGACTCAGGGAAACGAGCCAGGGACAGGAGGCTGTGGAGACGAGGGCGGTGGTAGCGCAGTGGTGACCTTTGATTTGATCAACAGAACGAGAAGACCGGACCGAATAGAAATGATAAGCACCCCGATGTGGCATGTGAACATTTTACAAACAAATGCCTTATACTGTAGATACAAATCAATTCAAATTAAATGTTTGCTACATATAGTAAACGTAAATGTTCTGTGATATATAAATATTAAACTTATGAAAGGAAAGCCAGTATGTGACATTTTCCTGAAGATCAAATTATTTTCAGGTCTTTGAATCTCTCATTATAGAACAACTGTTTTACAAACAGCGATACACCGGTGTAATCATTCCAGCCTGGCCCAGTAAGCACATCAGAAGTGGGAAAATGCTGCTCTGAGCCATTTCTCACAGTCTGTGTTGAGAGTTAAGGCTTTCTGGCCGGGAAAACTACAACATTTGTCTGATACCGGCAATAAGTTTTTAATGAACGATTCTTGCCACTGTACTGAGTGATTTCCTGTAGCTGGCAGAATTCCTAGGGCATTATTTTATTTCTGCTGGGCTGTAATATTAAGGCACTCAAGGGCCACGCAAAGCTGTATCATTCCCACTTAAAAAAAAAGCCTCTGGTAACAGGAATGTATGTAGATGTGAGGGGCAGAAATAACTAGCGTGATTAAACACAGCTGAACATTACAGATTTTTTTTCATAAATGTAAAACAAATTCCAGTCAATGCCATTTTAAAGTCAATATATTATGCATAAACCATGAATCTTTGCTGCTAATTCAGTTCATGTTGTGACTATTTGGATCCTGTGCAATTGATTTCAAATAGCTGGAGTGTTGCCAGTGTTGCATTAATGTGGCAACTGTAATGAATATCTAACTGTAATTAGCTGCTGATGACCGTGACAGGTGACAACACCCAACAGACATGTCTGGTTGAAGCAGTGGTTGCAGAATGGATTCAAATGTATTGCATTACATGATTCATGGCCTGGTAGCTCAATGGGTTAGGCGTCAGACGCTGCAGAAGGTCGCAGGTTCGAAAAACCCCATCTGACTCCTCATCCTTCCCCTACCAGGTGTGTCCTTGAGCCAGACACCGAGCACTAGCTCCCTGTAAGTCGCTTTGGATAAAAGCGTCTGCCAAGCAAATTAAAGTAAAGTAAAGTAAATTGCAGTATGCCCAGTTTGGAGGCAGAGGGCATTGATTCCACAGTTTCATATTGGTTGTGGGTGGAAGCAGCATGTTGGTAGCATAAGGTGAATCAATATATATGTTTAAATCTGTACAATTAATATTCACTGATGGTTGGAGGCAGCCAGAGTAGCGCTTTACCACAGACCTGCTGTTCTCTGGATACCTGTAGTGCTTCCTTAGATCCCTCACCCACCATCCTTTAAGTCTGATTAGTCATCCTGTTTTTTTACACTAATGTATCTTGCATGGCTTTAAGTAATAAGTAATGCGGACCACATGAAAAACCTACAATGTGAATTCACTTAAAGAAGTACACAAGCAACTTTAATTGAGCCCATGTAAAGCTCTACTTTTTCCTGTTGGCATACTCTAATTTCTTCCAATTAAAATATTACAGCTATAATCAATTTAAATCTAACTTAATAAATATAAAGAATATGTGGCTGCACTAAAGCACTCACTGAGCCCACCACACTTTCAAATGTTTTCAGGACTATTTGTAAGAAGCAATGCTTTTAAAAAAAGATTCTTTTTGGAGTGCTGTATTCATTTTACTCACATTCTCCTTATCTGAAGCACAGTTTCTTCCATGCTGCAGTCCGTAGGCTGCTGACTCTGTGGTTGACCTGTGGAGGGCTGCAGATAACCACTTTTGTGTCACATGGCGTCACTAACTGTTCATTGTCACCTTCAACTTGATGAGCTTAACTATCACCCTCTACTCCGTCTCAGCCCTGTTCCGACCGTGCGGGTCCCCTGGAGCCACTAGTGCAATGACAAGGTCAACAACCCGTGCTGGCTTCTGACCCTCCATCATAGCCAGTTGTTTTTATTGGAATGTCAGTGGTGTGAAGTGTCTCTTTGTCATTTGGGAATATGATTTAGTTCAGACTGTACATGGTGTGGGGACACAGTATTTTGGTACTCCAATTTGTTAGAATGTGCTCCAATACTTAAGACTAGCCATTTCATCTGTATGTGGGCCATCTAAGTGTAAGCGTTACTAGTCATACCGCTTGTCCTTCCTTACCCTTGCCTGCCCTGACAGTGTGGTCATGAATGGAAACTGACCTGCCCTGTTTGGATAACCTGCACTGCCTGCTGTCACGATTCGCCCCGGTCTGCCCCGCCTCCCGGTGTTTTGTTTAGTTCGTTCGGTCTCTGTCATGTCACGCCCC
>JAUMTR010000006.1:1118986-1133097 GCA_032270685.1 Microctenopoma stevenorrisi | reverse complement strand
GTGTGTGTTTTCATTAAAACCCTTAAATTTGATTTCGTGTCTGAGTGCTCATGGGTCCTTAATACAAATCCTGACAGCCTGCACTTTGAATTTCCCCTGATAACATCCAGAAGACCAGCACCAACCAGAGATCCTGATTGCATCTTGTGTGGATAGCATCCAGCTGAAGGCTGGCTGGGGAACAGCTTGAAAATCTTGTTTTCTCTATTACCACTGTCCTTAAGGAGAGCAACACCTTCTACTCAGGCTTGATGATAGCTCTCCTCCCACTCCCAGTGAGGACAAATACACAAAACCATGTCCCTGATGTGTTTTAGGACAGGTCTGGAAATATTATCTGAGAGTCGCTGCTTTCTCTTGTTGCTATGGGATTTAACACTGTGACACTGGGTCCCAGTAGCACCCTAGTCTTAACCTTCTACAGCGTGAGAGCGTGCAGAACCAGGTGACTGCTGTCTGAGTAAGGATGCAGCAGAATTAAACTAAAGTAATTTAATATTCACAAATATCAATAAGTATATATGTGTAATTACAAAATGCAGTTTTTAATATAATTCAGACAGAATGAGAATAAAATAATTTACCCGCATACGTCTGGAAAGGGTTAAAAAGCTCTTTCTAAGGCTATGGGAATCACGGTGAATGCCATTTTTTACAAATGGAGAACACGTGGAACAGTGGTGAACAGTGGTCAGCCTGTTCACCAGAGCACAATAATGGCTCATCCAGGAGGTTGTCAAAACAAGTGCAGGCCTCACTCACCTCAGTTAAGGTCAGTTTTCATGATTCAACAAATAGAAAGACAGTGGACAAAAATGGCGTCTATGGCAGGGTTCCAAGGCAAAAGGCATGTCAGCGGACAATAAACCAGAGCATCAATATTTGATGCAGAGCAGTGACGTGTTATTTTAATTCAAATGTCTGCATAAGCAGGAGGACTGGGTGGTTGGAAGGGTTCAGGAAAGACATGCCTTCCCACCGCAGACAGACATTCAAGTCCCTTCCAGGCTGTACTTTATTCTTTCACCCCCCACACACACACCCCAACGGTCCGTCAAATTTGGTGTTGCATGACAGCGGTCTGTGGCACACAAAAGGTTAGGGACCACTGGTGGGGGACACCAGGGTACTCTCACACAACACGTTTCCATCCCACAATGTAACTGCAGGTAAAGGAATAATTTCCCCCCTTTTCATCCAGTTTGACCTTTTTAACATCAGGACTTTTTTAGAGTCTAGTAATAAATATCGTACTAGTAATAAGTAAATATATTCGCTTAATACTGTATATTTTTTTGTTTAAGGCCTGGTGTTTTTCATATCTTACTCAGAACTGATGCAAAGTACTTCCCTCCAATGAGCAGGCGGGTATTATTTCCTGCTCTCACTTATTGTATTTTCACTCAGCCATTATTTCACATGCTTCTCTGAAATATTTGGTGGAGATGTGCAGCATATTCTGATTGAATGACTGGTTTCAATTCAAAAGAAATGTAACAAGGCCCCACCCTTAATTGCCGCCTTTCAGACAGCTGTGTAGAACTGTAATTACGTCTGTTGTTCAATAGACAGTGTCATTAAATCTGCAAGGTTTTCACTGATTCCCCAACAAAACACCAAGGATAAATGTTTTAGTTTTGCGCATACAGTACAGTAACTTACTGCATGTTTGGAACTATCCACCTGAAGGAAAAAAGATGTGAGCCATTGGAATATTAAACCGCTGGGGCTCTGTGATGCTCTCATGGTCTCTTGTGTTCTCTCCCATTGGCTGTCTCTCGAATTGTAGCTAGCAGGGTGTTTTCTAAATGTATGATGAAGGGTTTTTTTAGTATATAAGCCACATTAAATAATTCAGTGATGTAGCAACTTGTTCCATTGAGTAGGCTTCCACAGGTCCGTGTATCAAGCCCAGGGAGTTCCAGAGTTTTGAGTGCTAGGCTTCAAACAGCCAGGACTCCTTTGTAACAGTCAATAGATTTTTTCAGCATCAGACAAATTGGGCAGAATTACTTGAAGTTGGGTCAAAGGGTTAAAAAGAATGTAGTTGTCTTTATGTTGGCCTCAATCTCCCTGTCGTCTTTACATGAAGTAAACAGTTAACTAGCTCTCTGTTTAAGTGTGCTGCAGACATTGACCCAGTAAAAACCCACAGTTCACTACCACTACAGTTTTTTGGAGGGATCATGGGAGTGAGCAGAGTGATGCATCATTTTAACCAATACTTTTCAGAAATCCAGCCAATCATGACAAAACATGACTTCTGCCTCATGATTTTTCTTTCTACAAACTAATGATGCAAAGAACAGTAGTAACTTAGGAATAAACAACAGTGACTTCCTTGCTTACTGAAAAGTGGAAATTATGTTTTGTTTTGCAATTTCATAAAAAAAATGAGGCAGGATAATTGCAACAATCACGATCCAATTTATCCTTGTCACTGGCATTTGTTTCATTATCCGATGCATATTTTACTAATCATATTTATATATTTCCATATACTTACCCTGAAAACATGGTTCTTCTTTAGCTTTGTAATGGCCTGGCTGCTTCCCTGCCTGCAGACACACCACGCCCACTGTAACCATACTTACATTGCTTCTTATTACTTGTTTATCCCCCATGCTGTTTAGAAACTGGTAAGACTGTCCTAGTATGCATCAAGTAAAACATCAGGGTGAACACATTGTCATATCGCTGTGTTTCAGGGCTACCCAGCCTGATGATTCTAATATGTTCAAATAACTTGTGCATTTCAGTAATACTGATGCAGTAATATGATCTACAGCTCGCTTGATCAGGTAAACCTGATGATATGTACATGAGCATTGGGTTCTGATTTCCGTGTCCTGTTCTACAGTAATCTACCGGGGTTACATCAGTCTTCTCCCAGCTTTTCCTACACTGTATCCATCTTATACAGGTTGGGTTTCAGCATCTTTGTGTTGTCGTAAATCACTGAGATAGTCATTAATTTTTAATATCGAGAAACCTATGTGCCGTGCTGCAGTCCAACTAGATCCTCCACTTCTGAGAGCCAGCCACATCCATTACACCCTGTCTCTGCTGTCCCCTCTCTGTGCATGTTTGGCTGCACCTTTCTGATATCATTAATACTCATCAGCAACTCCTTCCATTCATGCCATATTCTGCCAAACAGTTTACACACTACTACTTTCACTTTCCTACCTACTTTTCTCCATCCTTTTTTTAATCAACCCCCTTACTCATCTACATCTAGAATAGCACTTTCACTGCCCCAAAGTTTCCATTAAGCTGGGAACTGCACATTATATTGTGCTGTATCTCAGCATTTGGTGTTAAGACCGGCCAGGAAGGGCCAGGGCTATTTAAGTCCAGGGATTTTTTTTTACTCTACAGTTTTTTTAGCATTTTCAACCAGACAGATAATTTCTGCAAATGAGAGATGTCACCTACTCTTTTAATACTGCAAAATATGCCCAATTGAGCCAGCACCAAAGTCTGTCCACACCATTAAGACATTTCTACACCCGGCTTTGTGGTAGAGGTCATAATAGTGTAATTCTGTTCCCAGTGTTTTTAGGGTTATTAAGCTGAACATCTCCTGGTCTTTCTTCAGCAGGTCAATAAACCAAGGCATTTTTGTAATTTATTTGCCTTTTTTATAAGTGTCTCCACCTCAACTTTTGGGCCTTTTGGTTTTGTTTTTCTTTTTTTTTTGTAGTTTTTTGGGTGGTTCTTGATCATCCTAACCCCAGGTGTTTGAGGAATTAGTAGACTCAAATGTTTATGAAGTAATAATAAATAATACTTTATTACTTTATTATTCAAACTGATTAAATTACAATTTTCTTTCTACTTATTTCTTTAGAAATGGCAACCAACATCATATTCCAGGCATCTATGTGATCCAAAGGTTTATTCCCTTATCCAGCATGCATTTTTGAAAAAAAAAAAAAAAGTCTACATTTAAAATTTAGACAGATATTGTCCCAGGAATGAGAAATCCGTTGTGGACAGGCTGCCCCTTTGGGGCACTCAAGGTTAGGGTATCAGTGTCTTGTCCAAGGACACCTTGACTTGTAACTTGGTGGGACTGGAAATCAAACTTTCTCACACTTGGTTTTGAAGACAACTGCTCTACCCACTGAGCTATCATGATGCCAACAGTGGCAATTCCTGTCATACAAGCAATGATGCTTTTGACCCCCAAGAACCTTGAATGAATGAAGATTGCTGTGCTAGAACAAAGTGCTTTATGTAAATTGCAACATGGGAGATGTAAATGTCTTGTGGTAGTGGAACCCCTAACCCCTAGCCTTTCCAAAACAGAGAGCAGACAGACCCCATACCTAAAACCCTCTAGAGGGAAAAATCTGGTTTGGAGCACTAAGCTGAATATATTTGCAAAATAATGAGTGAAAAGTGATTTTCTTCAATCCTTAAGGCTGGAAGAGAGAAAGTTAATTTTAATATTCCCCATGTGTTATGTGAAGATAAGTATATTGAGATCTGTTAATTAATGACTAACCTAACCTAATTACTAACCTCCTTAGCATGAATTGTTATGTTTAAAACATCAGAGTGATTATGGAGGGACACCGCACTCCTGTGCCCTCTAGTAACTGCTGTAATTTGTTCATTTGCTGCTGTTTTAAGAAACGTGACAGGTGCTGAAAAAGTTGGGCGTTCTCTCCAGAGGTGTTGAAGGAGCTTCTAGAAATATTTGCATCAGCACAGTGTGTACCGTGAGGGGTTGTCGGTTTCATTTTTCAAGAAACAGTGCGGCAGTAGGAACGTTCTGGTCATAAGACTTGGGTGCGCATCAGACTCGGGGCAAAGGTTGAACCCAATTTTGAGAAAACTACTACTCAATGAAAAGACTGGAGAATTCCAATTTCCCCCACTTTAGGGCACTTTAACTTGTTGCAGAACCAATAAAACTTACTGCCACCTTTCACATTTAAGTATTACCATATGCGTTCTTGTGCTCTTGGTGGGCATTAAAGGAGCCCTTCTAATCTTGTATGCTATGTATAACATTTCAGAAACGAGATTTCTCCGACCGTCTGTCAACCCAAAGTACTGGTCTCTCATGAGCAGACACATTATTCCTAATTCGCCTGCTTCTCCTCTAGTCCTGGATCCCGCTGCCGGTCGACCTACGAAACAAAGATCCCCCTAATGGCGAAATATGGCAGAGAAATGTGGCTCCCATTGATTCAGTTCCCTGGTCAATGCTGCCTCAAGGATAGTGCAGCTGAGCTATACTTAGAATCAAGGATGGAGCTGACGTTATATTTTTGTGCGTTTAATGTGTTCAAAATGCTCTACAAGGTCAGCACAGTGATGAGACCTATCTAATCCTGATGGAGCAATTTCAACATAAACCAGGCAGCTACAAAAGTCAATTAGAAGCAGAATGCAGTAAATATGGCTATTAAATGGGGACTTGGCCGCCAGCCTTAGCTTATGCTGATCACAATGTAAAAGCATTACATTGAATATGTCTATCATGTACCAGACAGTGCATCACAGTGATTATGTTGAGATTAGCAACTTCTTTACTGCTATTTAACGCTATTTGTTGTGGCTGTATCCCCCTTCAGTATTAATCATAGATTGATGAAAACAACATGACACTGGCTAAATCCAGTTTCTCCGCTGGTAAAAAATATTATCAGTCTTTACATACTGACAAGAAACTGACAGCCAGATGTCTGTCAAGTGTTAAACCATACAGCATTCATTTAAGCAGGGGCGGCAGTCTCCAAAGCAAAAGCATCCATCTTGGGATATTCAGTGCATCATCCCTGTGTACCTTTGCTCAATGCTCACTGCCTTTCTGATTGATATCGAATTTTAATGCACACAGTTTTGGTGTGGCAGTTTCAGGCAGGTTTAAATAGCTGCCCTTGTTTTATTTCACTGTTTGAGGACAAGGAGGGAAGGGGAGAATTTGTCTCAGTCTGCCATCTGATGGTGCTCATTAATATGGATAAAACTGACTAGGAGTCATCTGGGAAGAATGTCATACCACATTAGACAAATAAGTGGCTGAAACCACTGGCTGTAATGAATTGATTTGCTTCACATTGATCCCCCTCCCACCCCCTCTTTTCCTGTCTCCCCTGTTAATCACATTTGGGAGTCATGTTCATGTTCTGAATTTGTGCAATTATGAAATATTAAATATTCTAAGTGAATGTGGCTTCGTTTGGCATTTTATTTTTGTATCTTTCTATGTATTTGTATTACATTTAAGTACCATTTGCAAAATCTGCTAAATGCAATATGATGAATACCTTAAGTCAGATACAGAAGGATCAGATTCTGGTATGTTTTATCTTTATTAAAAAGAAAGCCAAGAATACTTTAACTTTGAAGCATAACAGCCTTTATAAAACTTACATTCACATTTGGGATCTGTCCTGTGCAGCTGAAATCTTCGACTAATGGCCACTGAGCAGCTCCAGTAGAGCAGTTGGGAGATCACTTCAGTGGTCAAGGGCATATGGACAAGGATTGTTGGGTAGAGGAGAGTGTAAGTCCTCTTGTAGACGAGCCTTTGTGATGTACTGTACATGTATTTCAAAGCGAGGCGAGGAAAGACAGCAAGAATTAACTGACTGCAGTGCAAATAACACATCACACAACAATACTTCTGAAAAGTTTAGACTAGCTAAGCTTTTGTCAGAGTGCACACAATCATCATGAAGCCTCAGGCTAAATCAGGCAACACAATTTGTGCAGAGTGCTACAAAAGAGAGATACATCTGCATTAAATCTACTTAGTTGGTTCTGAAGTGCAGCAGCTTTTAAGTGACAGCTGCTGAATGATCTATTTAAACACAACTGTATTTTTCTTTATTTTCTGTGAAGCCACCTAGACATAGCTCCACCTAACCTGTAGAGTACCACCTTGTCATCTAAAGCAACTGTCTGTAGCTATTGCTGAGATAATAAACAGAGGTCCAACAGGAGGAAAAAACAAGAAACTACTGTAAAACATTTCTGACACACTATTTAACTCGGGAAAAATCAATAAAGACAATTTAGTAGAAGGCTTTTCTTGTTTATCAGAAATGGTGCACCTGAACCAGGCCAGTTCATATTTGTCTTTGTCTTTCTTTTAGAAGAATATTATCTCATGATAGTAAAAGATATAAGGTTTAACCTTGACACTCATTTTGATGACTGCTGATATTACCAAATCCCTTTGACTGCCATGTTGGGAACTTGTTTCACTCTAACACAAATTGTTGACTCTGACCCGTGTTCAACAGCTCAGACTGTTGTATCAGACATACCCTAAAACATGCAGCACCTAATTGTTTAGTGCTGCTGCTGTGAAAACAGATTGGGTTCACAGTGTGATGAGTTAGTGCACACTGCACGTTTAATATTTAGTGTCAAGCAGTCATTACAGCATCATTACATAACAGGTATAACTTGTTCACTGAGACTGTAAGAGTCACATTAGGTTATTAAAAAAATGAAAGTAAAATCTAAACTACATTTTTTATGAGTACCATTACCATGATTTATTATCCAGGCTGAAACATCAACTGAAATTGCAGATACGGTATATTTGTATATGATGAAAATTCAGTCTCGCCCAAAGGTGCTGCCATGGCAATGCCAGTTTATTTGTGTTTGCTCATTTTGTACAGACAAGAAAATGTGATTTCAGATCAAATGGTGAATGTTAGATTTTCAAAATTTTCTTTAGTATCATATCTCCAAAACAATTATGAGCACAAGTGTTGGACATGTGAGTGACAGGTGTTTCTTGTTACGCAAGGGTGTCTCATGAGATTGTTTAAAAAGTAAAGTACTCTTGAGCCTTAAAGCAGCACGAAAGAGCTAAAAAGACCAATCATATATTCCCATTGTTTGTCCCTGCCATCTATTATTCTTTGTTTTGTTGAATTAAAATAAGATGGGTTTTCATTTCTTCTAACACACAGAGTTCAGGAATTAATTCCAATATTTGATATCACTTGTCAGTCTGTCTGTACAATGGCCTACAAAAAAGCTGATTTACATAATTTACATCAAGTAGATTTACAGTAGATGCTTATTGAGGATCGATGCAGTTTTTATTAACCCTTTTCACAAGTAAACATGGTGGTGGGAGCACACTGTTGTGAGTTGCTACATCAGGTACAGAGGACCTGTATTGTGGTAAAGGAAGATTCTGTTGAACGATAAGAAATCTGTTGCAAGTCCAGCTTTAGGCTACAGCTGGATCTTCCAGCAAGATCCTGAAGGCTTTAACTGTAATCTACCAATGGAGGCTATAAGCAAAAATGCAGAGGACTGCTACACAATGTTCACCCCTCTTTGGCTGCAAGAAGCTGAAAGGCAGGTCTGTTCTAGGTTTTAAAGAACTGTATAGACTAATGATACCAAGGTTAACATCTACCAAAGATATGGGAAGGTCAACATGTGAAAGATTTAAAGATCATGTGGAGCACAGTGAAGGGTAGCAACAAGATGAATCAGAACTTCAGTCTTCTTATATGCAAAGCAATGAATAAAAACCTATTGGGAGTTTTAGTAGACTCAGTCACCGGACATAACATGCACATTGCACATTGCACAGTATTGATCACAATAATCACTTTTTTTCCCCCAGTGTAGTATTTTAGCAAGACAATGGCATTTTTATTATTTATCATTTTATTTATCTTATTACAAATGCTTCAGTATAGGGCTGGACACATGTGATATAGGATTTATAGCTTGCAATAAGCATCAGACTGGGATGCAGAAGTTGCACAGTCAAAGAAACAGTCTTTTTACTGCTTATGGCGCTGTTTGATGTTCTTTTAAGGTGCTTTTACAAAAAAGTCGCTAAATATAGTGACAGAGTCACTAAGCTAGCAACACTGAAGTGCTTTAAAGCGGTGGGCTGTGAGTTGTGTTCAGAAGAGGAGCGTGGCCAGGTTGCTCAATGGGTTAGGGGTCAGACTGAGATGCAAAAGGTCGCAGGTTCAGTCCATCCCCCACCAGGTTTGTCCCCGAGCCACCCAGCGCTAGCTCCCTGTTGTCTTATTTTATATCTAATTTAGAATTGTATCTATAATTTTTAAATATCGATATATCGCCCAGCCCTACTTCAGTATAATGATATCAACAGGGCAGAGTCTGTAATGCAGTTACAGTTTGGTGGGTCCACTTCCTACAACAATATTTAGGGCATATATGAGGTGCGGTGAATTAAACAATAGGCATTATACAGCTTAATTGAATGAATAATTTAGCTCTAAATTGTACTCTTTTGTACTAATTATTCTAACATTATTTATCAATGCATTACATTAACAGGGACAGAAGTTACTATATTGCCTTCAAGGCAGTAATATGTCTCTGTGCCTTGTGCTTTCATTACTCTCCTCAGTACAAGCTCACTTTGTTCACTGAGTGTGTGGCAAGTGTGAGAAGCTGAGGTGAGTGAGAAGCTTATGTATAATTGAGTAGGTCAGTGTGTTGTCTTTGACCCGCATAAATTGGTTCCTGTCTTTGTCTTTGGATTCCTTTGTAGAGGGCAAATCAGGAAGATCAGAATACATTTTACATGTACTGTACTGTATGTACAGTATAACCAAAAAGGAAATGTTTTCCATTTCACCAAGAACAAGAAGATCTGAAGAAAATGTCTGTCAAAGAATTAGTAATAAGCCCTTAAATCGAACAACTTTTTACCAGGATGCTGAATGATGTCCTTGGTTTTGTTACCTTTTGCCCATCAACGTCCTGGTGCATTTTCATATAATTAACCTTTTGTCATTTTTCAGTGTGTGGGAGGACGATAACCTGATCTAAATAATAGGACTATGAACCTGACAGGATCTAATTAATTTCTCTGTGTAGGATATTGTATAACCTTTACCACTCAAACACTTACTGTCTTGGCAGTCAGACTGAACCCTAATGGTTGGCCTGAAGTGCAGTAAGCCATAAGGAAGCTATAGACTATAATGATCACTCAGTAAAAAAGTACTAGAAAATATGAAGTTGAGGGTTAAAGACAAGCTATAAAAAGCACACTTTTCACCCTCGTGGAATAAAAACTAAAAAGGTTACATTGATCAAGCATTTAATAAAAAAAGGTGGTTAATGTCTAGAAAAGTAAAAAATCCCATAAAGCAAGTCTTTGTTTTTAGGTTTCACACACCATGAGAGATTAAAGCTGCGTGTTCGTTTAAGTTTCGTCTCTGTTACAACCCATGAACAGCATGTGGCTGTCAGTTGCTTTATGCATGAATTTCCAAAACAGATATAATTAGTCTGATAATGGTTGAGCCACCATTTCTGTGACCAGTGGACCACCCGTGGGCTGCTTTAATAATTCAACAACTAGTAGCATAGAAACTTAATTTTTAGAGACACAGGGTTGCGTTTTTTGGGATCTAGGTTGTTTTTCAACAACAATTTGCAAAAGATCTTAAACATTGCTGTACTGTCCCTAAATGCCTCATCACATGGATGACTTATATTCTATACTGCTTCTGAATGCTTTACCAGAGCTGACGGGATAGAAAAAGGTGAATCTGAATATGTGTGGCAGGTGCAAGAAGATACTAGATCTTAGCACAATTTGCAGGAAAAAATATTGAAATTGTAATTGACAGGTGTGATAGTGAGTAAAATAACACTGGATATGAGGAAGCGTAACAATAGTACGTGAAGTGATTGACAGTTGCCAAGTGGCTCCCAACCAGAGTTGAACAGCTAACTCAGAGCAGAACAGTTTAAGTTCAACATTTATATTGCTGTTTTCTTATGCCAACACATTTTATTGTATTCATGCTTGTTAAACAGTGAGGGGATTGCGTTGCTGGCATTTATTTCTAGACATAGTTACATATTTGATTTAGTTCTACTAGTCTTGGCCACCTCATAAAGGTGATTCTGATCTTACAGCTTACACATTGCATTGTCCTTCCCTAAAGTTAGATCTCATGCTTACTCCATCTTCATGTACATCTATTTGCATACCTCTGGAATGTAAGTGCATTTTAGATTAACTATCCTTATCCAAGTATTTTTTAAGCGTACCAGAGAGACAGTTGAAAAACCTTTGGTTGTGTCTTAATGTGTGTACAGGCAAAGGACTCCATGGTCAGCAAAAGTCTTTATAGGGGCACGGTTGTGTGCAACCAAATTCTAAAAAAATAAAAGTGTCAATGGAAAAAAAAAAAGGTTTATTTTGGCCAGTGCCCGCTTTAGTGTTTAATAGTTCTTCAGTGTCATGCCTGGCTTATTTTACCTTTTCATCACCTGCTCATCACAGGTGTATCAAATTACCTATTGCAATCAGGGACATTTCCATGACACAAGACCTTTTATAATACTGCAGCCATGAGAAAATAGAAACAGATTCCATACTAAATACAAGGCAGACGAAGCAATAGTCAGATATTAAAAATTAAAAAAATATATTAAAACAATGTAGTCAAAACATGTGCTACAATATTAGGCAAAGTAGCTCTGTACTATAATGAATGATGGCTCAATATCATCAGCTCATGTTGAGCCTTCATTAATATCAGTACAGCATAAAAACAAAATACCTCATAATGTAATGAACAGCATCTATCCTTTTGTTTCTGTTGTGTGGTAATGAAGTCTATCAGAAGCGTTCTTTACAGATTTTCTTAAAGCATTTATCATACCTTCCCATGAATACACGAACAGTCAATTTAAAGACCTGTGGTTCTGTTAAGAAAACATCTTTCTGAGTTTGTCAGATTCAAATCCAATAGCTGCTTTGTATTGGGTTTCAACTGAGCCACCATGCTGCCATGTTGATAATTGGCCAATCGATATTGTTCACTGCCAGTGTGATGCACTCACATTTCATGTATGCACAGGTACATAGCGAGTCTAAAGCCTTTTACACCACAGTTCCCTTATTTAGATTAATTTTATTTAGTGGCCAATGCCAAAGTCACAGATTTTGTGGCCAAATGTCAACGAAAAACAATGTAGTGATCCCATTTCATTCAGTAATTCTTGTGAAGTGATGTCAGAAATGCTTTGAGGGAATTTCGTCAAATTTGCCACAACTGTTTATTTGGGCCCAATGATTACCTGACGATTTGGGGGGACTGGCGACGATTTGGTAGGCTCTGCCTACAATTCTACATTTGATAATTCTAGGAAGCAGAAGTAGACCAGCACTCTCAGAGTGAAGTGCTCTGCTGAGATAATAATGTTCTATGATGTTTTAAAAATAAGATGAAGCCTGTCCATTTTGTGCTTTATATGTGAGAAGCAGGGTTTTTAAATCTATTTATATTTATATTTATAATAGATTTAACAGTGAACCAAGGGAGTGAGGCTAATGAAGGAGAACTTTGATCTCTCTTGTTAGAATCCAGGCCTCTATGTCCTCTAAACATGCTTGAAGTCTGACTTCATTTGGTTTCATAAATAAGCATAGCTGGGTGTCATCCACGAAACAATGAAAGTTTTTTATACATGCCTTCTTAGACTTGTATAAAGCAAAGAGAATTGGTCCAAGCACAGAACCCTGTGGGACCCCATGATTAACTTTTGTGTGCTTGGAGGATTTATCACTAAAATGAAAAAGTTGGGATCTATCTGACAGATAAGATTCAAACCAGCTTAGTACTTTTTCTTTAAATCCAATGATATTTTTCAGTCTGTGTAGTAAAATGTTATCAACAGTGTCAAACGCAGCACAAAGATCTAACAAGACAAGCATGGAAACAAGTCCATTGTCTGAGGCTAAGAGAAGACCATTAGTGCCTGGCATCAGTGCTGTTTCTGTGCTGTGATTTACTCTAAATCCTGACTAAAAATCTTCATACCTTTACGGGGGGCCACATAATTGTTTCGCCACAGCTTTTTCAAGAATATTAGCAGTAAAGGGCAGACATTGGTCTGCAATTGGATAAAACCCCTGGCTCAGGTGCTGTTTTTCCGAAAGAGGTTTCCGGAACTACCTTTAAAGCCTGGGGTACATAGCCGTTTTTAAGGAAATATTTATCTCATCTAATATGGACGAGCTCAGAAAAGAGGTAAATTGTATTTAATTGGTCCTATGGGGATGGGGTCTACAAGACAAGTAGATGATTGATTATTCAAATTAACTATGCATGATTTACAGAAAGGAAGGAGCCTAAGTTAGATGGTGATGTAACAAACACATCTAGAACTGTTGGACATGTGTCACTGTCCATGCCAGTTGCAGATGGAGTCTCATCGATTAAGAAGAAGTTTATAACGCTGTGATTCAAAGGAATACTAGGTTCAGCACAGACTCTTAGTCAGCCTGGCTCCATTGCTGAAAAGAAACTTGGGGTTGTTCTTATTTGACTTTGCCTATTAATCATATACAGTATGTGGTTATAGCTTTACAGAGAGCTTTTTTTATACATTCCAGGCTAAGCAAGATAGAGGATATAATTAAAGGAAGCATCAAAGGAAGCATGGTATTAGAAACACGCAATTCTTTACTGAAAACTCTGTAACGTTGCAAATGACCAACTTAACAGGACAAATTTTTTAGTGGAAAGCCTTATATTATCTCCAGATAAACTTTGTACATTCTTACACATAGGGCACACAATGCATGTTCCCCTCTATCACTTATGATGGATGGAAGCATATGTTGGAAGAATATATAAGGCCAACATTTACAGCATGAATGTTTACAGCAAACAAGACCTGCCTTAGTGCCATGAGTTTCATAGCTATAGAAATCTAAAAATAGTCAGAAGTGTTGTATGAAACAAAGACAAAGCATTACAATTAGTGTCTAAGTCTAAAAACTCATTTGGAATACAGTACCGGTACTTTGATCAGCTGTTTTTTATACTCATCGTTTTCATCACACAGTTTATAGCGATCAACTTAGATAAGTGTACCATACTGCATGATGATATTATAATTGATGCCATTGATTAAATCCAGCAGTAAAGAATAAGAGATGAAAGTGCAGTAATTAGTAATTTCCATCTGTCACATCACCAGAGGAAACAGTCCTTGTGAACAAGTTTAAAGAGGCAAAGATAAATCATCATCATCATCATCATCATCATCACCTTTATTTATAAAGCACTTTAAAACAACCACAGCTGACACAAAGTGCT
>JAUMTR010000006.1:1100309-1118886 GCA_032270685.1 Microctenopoma stevenorrisi | reverse complement strand
TGACACAAGTCAGAATTACCAAAAACAGAAGCAAACTTGACAGAGACAGACGAGCAGCCACACACACCGGCGCCATCTTGCATCACCATCACCATCAAATCAGACAAATATCTTGGCTATGAGACAAATGCTTAAGGAAAACTGGAAAACCTTCCTTTTTACACAGTCTAACAAATACTCAGTGACAGAATAAGCATTGAACTTCAATGCAATTATTCAATTTATTATTTATTCTTTTTAAGGAACAAATAGTAGATTTCTGAGTGAAAATAATTATGTCACATGGCCCATTTATCTTAGATGAGTTAAACATTAAAATGTAACTGCAGGAAATGAGGCTGAATGGTATGGTCTTCAGAACTTCAGTAACATAGCTGGTACAGGATGAGTCCAGCGTCAGTTCCCCAGCATGAATATCGAGACTGTAGGCATTTAACCTATGACTGACTGTCCAGTGACCTATACTTGGCATTGAAAATAATGATGAAAAGCAGCCTGTTGACTGTGACCCCCCAACCCTAGACTAAATTTGAAGCCGGCACACTTGGCTTCTGTGGTGGTCACAGTTATTTTGGCCATAAAGGTTTAATTACAGGGCTGAGAAGCAAACAACTGTCATACATTGTTATTCATGGATTATGGTTCAATGCAGCTTTGGTACAAGGAGACATGCATTTGAATTTTACACTGATTTTACTGATGTCACACAGTACATTATCAGAAATTAATTTGTCTTAAGTATTAAGATGCAACTTTGCTAGTTGGTTGGTTGCTGGCTGGTTGTTTGAACCATGATGTACATGCTTAGGAATGTGTTTTAACCGTAACCCCTAACCCTAACTGTTATTTCCATAGTGAGCCTTTAATAAAATACCCACCTACCATATTTTAAGATTTTGGGACATATAGAGGTTTGCTTCACACATGTCTACTATCTAGTGACTCAAGCAGGATATAATGCTAGACATTGACCTCAAGTAGTGCTCTGCTAATTAAATATCTAACAATCTTATCACTTGGGTTAATAATTTCTCTCAGATATCCCTACTAACCTAACTTTTAAAAGTATTCTGAAATAACATTAAAAAATTACAGTTGTTTTGTTCAAAATTTTAATTTGAAGAAACACTTTAAATAGGCCATCTATTCTGGAATCAGAAAAGCAGCGTGTTGTATTTAGTTGAAGGTAATTTGAATGAAAATAAAAAAAAAAAAAAAGTTAAAATATTGTAAAGTATAGTATTTCTCCCATATTATAAAATATTACATTTGACTGAAACGTACACTTAATTTTGTTAATCTTTTGTCTGTATCACCTATAGTCTTGCACTTACGTTGGACAAAGTAAAAGCAAAAACCATTATTCTCCACAGCAGTTTCTAGTTTTATTGAATTCAAGCAACAGCAATGAGAAACTTCATAACCTAGCAGCTCGACATCATTTGTTGTAAAACGCCACAGGGCTGAACTTTAAAGTGACCATCCCTTGCTTGTGTGTGGCATGAACCATTACTAGAGCCAGCCCCACTGTGTGCTGCCTTTATATTACACACTGTAGCTTTTGAGTTTTATTTCTTCACCTGATGGCATTTCTGTCTTGCAGAAATTTATTCCAAAGACATAGTGGAGTAGCACATAAACAAGGGGTGAGCAAATTTTGTTCAGAAACCTTTTTTTTGTTGTTTTCATTATTTGGTCTAGCACACAGTAACCACACAGGAATGACAGAGTTCTGCTTTCCACTGGATTTTATAAATAATAGATAATGTATCAAATTTGGAAGGAGGCACAAATAGTATGGTAATACTGAAATAGTTTGGGAAGGTGTCCCAATAGATTAATAGGTAGAAAAATGTTAAAATTAATCATTGGCTGGACCTTGTTTGTGCCCCTGTGGATATAGCACTCACATTGGAGGAAAATCTATAGCTCTGATGGAGTGCGGGGTCAATGGTGTTGTTCTCCACAAAGTGTATTGCACACATTTGTCTGCCTCACAGGTGGCACATTTGCCTGGCAAATAAAATAGAATGCTTCCTGGCCATGGTGGTACAGCTGATAAAATTAGCTCGGGAACAAGGGCAGGGCCACCTTCACAAGCCGTGATAGTGGTCTGTCTTTGCCATGCACTTTTAAACTTTTTGGGACACTCGGAGCCCTGCTCTAAATTCATGATTGTCTTAAGTGAAATGAGCCGTAGCACTTTGGATTGTTGCGGCACCATCAGCCTCGAGTTAGAAGGGACACACACTACTTCAAAAAGTTTTCAGAGCATCACAACTTTCATTTTTCATTTGTAGTCCAGAAGAAGAGATTTTAAAATTTACAGAAAATTCATGGAACTAGCTTTTGATCATATTGCTAATTAAATGCTATTGTATTTAGTTTCTTAAATTCCTTTGGAAAAGAAAGCATTTCAGGTAGTTACATTGCAAAAGCAAGACTTGACAAAAATAGCAGTCAAATAGAAAAAACTATATATATTGTTTTAATAAATTGCCAGTCACAACAGATATAAGTAGCATTTCTCAGTAATCCTTGAATTTATCTAATATTGTCTTTTAAACCTTGATGGTTAACTTCAGACTGTATTTTCAGATTGCAGATAGGTCAACATTTAAAAAAAGCCTCAGCAGAAAGTGGTGCATATCCAAATCATTGTGCATTCTGAGACAGACTGGTATACAGAGTTATTAAGTCTGAGCCGGGATTGGAGTGGAGGGTACAAGAGATTACTTTGTGGTTGAGAGGCAGAAAATCTGATTCAATATACATAATCTCTTCATCAGTAGCATGGGTTTTATCCATCACATGAGTGGTCAGTTTTATAAACTCAGTCCTTAGATTGGACTGAAAATCTCAAAATGAAATAATCTACCGACTTTGAATGTTATCATGCCGTTCAATAATTGTTATCCATTGTTATCAACACCATTGAAATGATCTAGTAGGCCCCTGGTCTATCTGCCAGTAGTGTGTCACAGTCCTTCAAAACCTTCTTATTGGCGAGTATTCATCATATTAATAGTAGCTCCCTGATGCCCACTTTTTTTGAGTGTAGTTAATTTATGTAAAAAAATAAACTATGCGTAAATCAAACAAATAACCTTGTCTCCTAAAAATTCAGTTTCTGTACATCTAAAAGGCAATAATGTTTACCTTTTTGTAGCACATATTATGTTACGGGGAAACATATTTTTGAACAAATGATGCGCTACATTTATTAACACAGAACGAGTGGTAAGACTTTGTGCACAGGGACCAAAGTTCTGCAGGAGGTTAGGTTTACGCAAGAGAAGTACTGAGGTTAGGGTTTGTGATTTAGTTTCAGTTTTTTGATTTGAATGTAAACATCATATGTACATTTGAGTTATGCCTCCATATTTGTTCCTGTCATATTTACTGCAACATTTAAGCATAAACCTGAGATGTGGAATGCATTTGTCAGATTTTCATCCCGTTTATTTACTAACAAATAAACAATTCATATTTCTATTTGCTATCTGCTATTCTTTAATCTCTTAATTAAAAACAATTTCCAATCAGAACATCCGTCAAGATGTTTAGAGATAACATCGGTAAGGCATGTAGACTGATAATACAGAGTGGCTTTGGTTTGTCCTTCGCCCGTAGTCACTTTAGAAGACTTCTTTCACAGTAGTAGGCGAGAAAATGTAATTAATTAGTGCATTAATTATATTATTGCAAAAGGCAAGATAAGATAGAGAGCAATACAGATCTAAAAAGATTTGATAAATAACACAGATAAGAGCAATAGATAAGGGCAAGATTTATAGTATGTATGTTTTGGGGATGTATTCCTTATCTAAGCAACACAGGCTTTTAATGTAATCATCAGGGATTCAGTGTGAGTAAAATTAAAGGGCTTTATCTGCATGAAATGGTGCAGATTTATTGGGGATAAATAGTGTGCTGATGAGGTGAACAGTTCAGCAAGCAATTAGAATTAGTTAAAATCAATTCAGAATTAATGTACACCAGTGTCACTTGATGTTCATGTAGTATACCTTTGTACCAGTGCCAACCAGTGTAGAAATATTTTCACAGGTTTTCAGTATTGTACATATTTTCAGGACCTACTGTGACCAGAATGTGGCTATCACACTAATGCATAAATGTATTTATTTTGAATATATCTAGTTAGACTAGTTAATTTTTTGCTACCTTATTGTTTGAATCCCATTTCCACATTTGGAATGGGTGTGCTTGGTAGCAGATGCTTCA
Organism: Microctenopoma stevenorrisi; assembly: GCA_032270685.1. NCBI lineage: Eukaryota > Metazoa > Chordata > Actinopteri > Anabantiformes > Anabantidae > Microctenopoma > Microctenopoma stevenorrisi. The sequence continues at coordinate 1,114,641 of JAUMTR010000006.1, read as the reverse complement.
ATTTCAGATAGCACAAGTACACACACGCATGCAGGCACGCGCGCGCGCACACACACACACACACACAGAGCTGAAATCATGCCTCCATCAGCTGTGGCTTGTCTGTCGTACAGATATCGATTTACAGGCCAGTTATGAGCTGGCTCTGAAGCCACCTCTGGAGTTTTATAGAAACATGATAAACATCATCAATCTCTTTGTACAGCCTTCAAAAGGTGGCAGATGGTTCATAGCCTTTTAATCAATTGGGATTCAATGGTCCAATATACCACGTGTAATAGTGCTTATGCTACTTTGGCCCACTGCAGCGTGAGTTCATGCTGATAAAGTCAATTCTGTGCACCTGTTAGTTTAAACATCCAACCACATGCCGTCTTTACGTATCTAAAATTAAGGTATAAGGCAGATTTCATACAATGGTTGTAATAATTATTATCAATGTTGACATTTTGATAATTTATGATGATGTCTGAAGGCAACTGTTTATCATGTGAAATCCAGCTTGGAAAGTATAGCCATTCATCAAAATGCCATGGTCATAGGATTTTCTTTCAGATAAAATGGACAAAAGTGGGTTAGAGAAAGTTTCAACATGCAGAAAGCAAAGAGTAAAGTGACAGACCATCATTGCAATCCATTGTTTAAAGATAGAATATGAAATTGTGACGTTGCCTCCTCATATTTAACCCATTGCTATTTAGCTTGCTCCTCATCAGTCCATTCACAGCACTAAAATTGAACAAATGAAAAAGAATAATGGGGTAACAAGAGCTGTACAGATATGTAGGAAATCATTATTATGTGACAGGTAATTTAAATAAAACTGAAGCCAATATATAGTACCAATATACGACTGCATTAAAACTGTATGTTGAATTATATTAAAACAGTGAATTGGGGAATATGAGACAGGATGTTGCAGGCATAAAAGTTATATAGAAATCTGAAAACGGCTATTTCATCTTATATTATTTTCTGCATGTGATGAAAAGGAGTTCACTGTCATACCCGAGGGGTCTTTAAAATATTGTTCTGGGCCTTTAAACATGAAAAGATTTTCATTTTATTATCTTCTGATCGCACACATATATGGGTAAAACCGAAAATGTCATCATCATCCATTAAGACACAAAGGGGGATTTGGTTGAACCTGTCATGGATGGAAGAGCTCTTCAGAGTTCAGATAGAGAGATAGATAGATAGATAGAGACATAGAGAGATAGATGGGTAGATGATCAGTTTGTCGTCAGAGAAACATGAATATGACTAAAATAATTTGATGTGGTTTTATAGGATAGAAAAATTTACAGCGTTAAGATTTTAGACTTCAATAGAAAGATCCTCCATCATTCATTTTTAAGACTTGAGAGTACTTTAGCATTGACTTTTATCTACAGTATGTGTTAATAGGTGCCACTAGATAGAGAATATACAGCTCTCAGTGCTAGTATTGTGTCAACCTGCTGTATATCCTTTGGATTAACAACCTCCAGAACAAAATTAGGAAGCCACTTACTGTGAGGCAGTGAGCTCTTCGTTAGATATCCTCATTAAAAAAGCCATGCAGTAGCCAGCTAATTTGGCTGCAGAATTTATTGCAACAAAGTGTCTGCAAATAGAAGTACACAGGGTGACGCCATCATAGCATGTAGGGTCATCAAATTGAATTGATGAATGACAACATAAAGACCTGTATCTGCCGAAGATCTCAATATGTGAGCTAAACAAGATCTATGACTTTTGAATGAATGGGTCTTTGTTGTGTTAAAATGTTCTCATTGACCATTAAGTGGCACCTTTACCAATAATATGTGCTCAGTTGTAATTTACTGTCCCAAATTCTGCCTTACAGAATCAAGGAGCCCTTTGTTAATGAAACAACTTTCAAGTGAGGAACACAGCTCCACAACCAATAAATCATAGTACTGTATGTCTTCTACATCCTGGTGTGGTCATTGTGCTTCACAGTGCTCGAATGCCTGAAAACATTTTTCCACTATAACAATTCATCAGAACACTGGGTGTACTTTTACTGACAGTTTGCTCATGTTGAGCACATTCGCCTCACCATGAAAGTGTAGGAAAATTGCAACAGATATGTGACACAACCCTTACTTAGTCAAAATATGTCAAGCTAAAGATGAGTCAAACTGCTTTCTTATGGGTGAAACTGTTCAAGGAAAAATGTAGACCACATTCTGATTATGCTTTTCCATTTTGCTAGACTAGGGAATATAGCACAGTGCTTGATGCATTATCTCAGCAGGCTCAGAAAGGACATTAATCAGAAGATGAAACCTCAGGTAGTGAGCTTCACCCTGTGATAGAGCTCAGTCCTGCATTTTCTAAGGTGGTGAGACGTGTGGGAGGTGGTCTTCCTTTCTACTTAAGGGAACCACATTATCACCATACCAGAGCAAAGCTGCAGTATCCTAATTGTGTAAAATGGTCTCCAGTAGCCTAATAAATATCAAGAGGTGCGTCCTTAAATCCCAAGAAGAATCCTGCACACGCAGACAGCTTTATTGCTCAAGAGTTATCTTTCTGACTGCTGGCAATTGTCAGCACATCCCCAGTGCTGATTAGAGGGCCACTGCTGAGGCCTGGGGTACATTGTCTCCTGGGAGTTGATAAGCTAGGTTGCAAACTTTGATCTTAAGGGAACTCTCGCAAAACCTAGTTTCTAAGTCCACTTTCTATTGGTTTGACTTAACCCAGTGTCAATAGAGACACTTAAGACGGTGACAGATCTCAGTTGGCATTTCCTTTAGCAGTATGGTGGGGACATAACAAAGTTAGCCAGCACACTTACAGATGAGTCTAGATTGAGAAGCGAGACATGTCCAGGGCTGGATAGGCTTCTTGAATTTGTCCAAGTCTGGCCAGTCCGAAGTTGTAACTACACAAAGCCAGACTAGGTATTAGGTTTTCTACTTGTGTTAAATGCAGACTGACAAGTGAGACAACTGCTTTGGCTTCATTCAGTTTCAACAGAGACTCTTAATGAAGATGAAGATCAGTTTAGGAAAGCTGTCCATGACCATGGTCTGGTGGTTCACAAAAAATTCTCTGTAGGATAAAGCGTAGCATTTTTTGCGTTGCTCACATTCAACTCTTTAAAAAGCTTATTTAAAAAATAAAAATGTTTCCATAACAATTGCATTACTGCTGTTAGAGGAGGCATAATGGAAAGTGATTGGGTTGTGTGCACCACACGCCACCAAGACAATCGTTAGTCCACAAGGTTTTCAATTTATAGTGTCACACAGCTATTTCTGGAACAATACTACATTGGGGTAGTAGTACTTCATAAAAGTTGTATAAAGCTTTTTGTGTCTCTGAGTGGAGTGTAATCATTCTGATTTGGAGAATAAGAGAAATGCGTAAGCTAAAGAAGAACTAAACAATATGCCATGTGACTGTTGGTTTAGTAAGAAGTGGTTATTGCACCACGCCCTCACTTCTCCCACACATCCAACAGCTTTTTAAAACAATGGATTAGCTGAAGAGAAGCAGGTTTTGTAGAGCAATTAATAAACCTAAATGAATGTTTCTCTTCGGAAATGATTCTTTTATATTTGCTCTTCATCCAATAAGCAAAAGTGCAGCATGTTCTATCATAAATAGCAAAGATTCATCAGTGTCACACCACTGCACGGTGTCCATTTAATGTGCTGACCACCTCCGTAATACTCTCACCATGTGTCCTGTGACACACATCTGAGTAATATCTGTGAGAATACACTTAAGAAAGTGTGTGTGCTCCCATCTGCTGTAGTGATGTATCAGAACATCACCCACAAAGATCTGTTTAGCGTCAGTCTGTATATCAGTTAAAAGTAGACTGAAGCGGCTGCTTAGTTACAGAGATGTTCTTTGTTTCTTTACCTATTTTTGTTGTCGCGGTGCATTTGCAATGTTTTTCCCTGTAATTACTTCTCTGTCAAGTGGAACAGTTTTTCACTTCATCATCAATCTATAGGTGGTCTTTCTGTTCAAAGGTATTGCTCAGCTGTTACTGTTCTCACTAGTGATGCTGCTTTTCTCTTTATTCACAACAAACCATAGATGTATATAAAGGTGCATCAGACACCTCTTCAGATATTAAAAGCCTGCACCACTTCTGGATCACATCCATCTATTTTCAGTTGCCATAATAACAAAAATAACATTACTCAGAGATTATCATTTATTATTAACTGATCATTGTAATATTTAGTTTCAACAGAAAGTTACAGTTTAAAGGTCTTATTTGACAGGTTCTGTTCTCTGAGCTCTCTTTATAAAAAGAGAAGGATGATTCAAAACAGATTACCTTACGTAAAAACAATGATTTATCAAATACTTCTTCCCTGGTGTGAACAATAAGCCTGTCTGAGGGATGCTGTAATGTTCTACAGTTAATTGTTCTGCAATGACATTGGATGGACAAAAGTCAGTTTAAAATTCAATTATGAAAAGCAAAAACAAATACACTACATGGATGGATGGATACTGCAAACAGAACAATCTGATATCATGATAAAATCTGATGAATGCATGAAGATATCACATATGTTTTAGAGTATCAGAATTACAGTGATGGGATACAAGCAGGGATAATTAATTCCAGGTTACATTGAATGGTGACACAAATTCACTTGAATGAATGTGTATGATCTGATGGAAATTCATTCTGTCATTTTAATCTGCTGCTGCTGATGCTTCACTGGAATGAGAGAAAATGATGTGTACATACAGAACAACACAAAAGGCTCGGCTGTGTTGGCCTCACTCTGCCAGGCCTCCGCTCATCAATCTTACTGTGGAAGGCTGGTACAGGGAGCCAGCTGGGCCTGTTTTAAGGTTGCGATGCTTGACAGCCTAAATAGAACAGCAGGCATGATGTCCACTCTGTGACAGAATAAATAGCGTTTTATGGGCCCACCCATGTGCCACAGAAAGATGCACCTCAGCCTTACCCATGTCACTGTGAGCACAGGCTTGGAATTAACTTTTACTCCAGGGTTGAATGGGCCTTTGATTGACCTGAGGACAAGTTCTCAGGGAGGTGGCTAAGGTGGACTGGCAGGTGAGGGGACATGATGGTCATGATGGTCTACTGCCTTCAGCTTTCAGGTTTGCACTTTCTCCGTCTTCCTGACTGTCTTCTTCTTCTATCTTCTGTTTTGAAGCCATTTCTCTTTGCATGTGTTGACAGCTTACATCACAGTGCGATACTCAGAGCAGTTTTATTCTTCCTTGTGTCTGTGCTATAGATCAAATATGGGGTCAACAGCTCATCAGCAGGTTAATGATTTCCTTTAAGTGCAGTAAGAGCCTTTTATGGTGGAGAGGTTTGATACTCAAACAGGAGGAATGCTGCAGTAGCTCTAATTGTTTCAAGAAGAATGCCATATGAGTAGCTTACACTATCAGTGTTAATCTACATGCTGTGAGCAGCTTCAGAAATTAAGAATTTCCTTTACTTTAATTTACCCGGCAGCAAAGGGAAATGAGTATACAGTTAGAGTAACTGACAAGTCTCCAGCCAGATGCTGAACAGGCTGAGCCTCACACATAGTGAACTCAGCAGCAGCCTCCTAATCCAAACCTTAACTGAGCCCAGAGGAGGAGCTGCTCCCGAAATCCCACAGTGGGGTTTGAATAGATTTTTCTGAGAAGCGAATTGTTGCTGGAGATTTCATATTATGCCGTTTAAAGACGGGTTAAGTAAATACCATAACACCAATGTACATGTCACTGGAGGGATTTTTTTTTGGCCTGTAACAATTTCAAATCATACCCCACCCATTCAGGTGTTTGCCTGTGCTGTAAGCGAGAGAGAAAGAGCACAACATGATGATAGATAACAAGATGTGTGGTTGGAGAAAGAGTGGGCTGAGCATCAGGTGCACTATTTTCTCTGACAGTGTCATTGCACAATGATAAGCTGTTACACAGGACAGAGGGGGAATGTGACTGCAGGCAGAGTCTAGGCCATGTGTAGGAATCATCTTCAATTTGTAGCCTCCCAGATTGCCCATGGGAACAGGAAATGGTTGCTCCATTCTTTATTATGGTCCTGCTTCTGATTAAACAAAACCTGGATACTGAATTAAAGAAAACGGCTTGAATTAGTGATTAACTCTTTTGCAGGTTCAGGCAGTGGCAGTGTGAGTTCTTTCTAACCCCTAATTTTTTAACCACTGTTGAAACCATCCACCGTTTTTGTTGTTTGGTTAGGGTGAAGGCTACAGTTGGACTTAGTTGTGAAGGTTAACATTAGGATAAAGGGTTTAAGAAAAGCATTCTGTCCTCATCATGCCTGTAGTTGAAATGCTTTCTGTGTGTGCGCATGTTTGCGTCCAGTCAATGGGGAGGAAACCATTGTGCGCTGGGACAGCTAACCAGTGCCAGGGTGTATTCAAAAGTTGATTATGTTTTTGGCTCTGTATTGCTGACAATTACAAAGTCATTCTGCTTTAGAGGAAAATTCTACTAGAAAGCCAATGTGTTTGCTTTCTCTGTGCAGAGAATCTGCCAGTTTTACTCAAATAGCCAAACAGTGGTGCTGGGAAGCTTCACAAGTGCAGATGACTTGTGGACCGGCGCTCACAAAAACACATTAGCAATACATTCTCCATTGTGCATATCTCTTCACAGCATTTTGTGCTGATGGCCCTGCAACGGGGAGAATCAAACAAGGCAAACATTCCAGTTATAGAAAGGAAAAGTGAAACAGAAAGGAAAGATTAGGCTTTTCAGTTCAATACGGCTGCTTTTGTTTCTCTGTCTGCTGTCGGTGTCGGTGAAATGAACTCCATCTTCCATATGGCATGAGTTGAAATCTACATTTTGGACAAAGCCATTGTGCCAGTTGTCAGTCCAGTAAATTATATCTTCTGTCAAACTCAATAATGTTGTTGAAAACACAGAGAGCAACATAAGGCCTCTAAATATTATATGTTAGTATCATGTTGCTGAAGTATCTGTAATTTAAGCTGTATATTGCATTGCATCGCATTTAAAAGGTCAGCTTTCAGTCATCAGTGTGCACTCGGTGTGCAGAGTGTTTGACATCCTGGTTTAATGTCATTTGGTTTACTCACTGCTTTGCCCTTTACGCAATTCTGGTAACGTTAACATAAACGTAATGATAATTATGTCTAAAGAAAATAAGATGTACAAAATACTGTTAATGGGTGTCAAAATGTTACAAGTTTGTATCAGTCAGAGCATCGCAGTAGAGTCACAGCCACACACCTGTATTCAGCAGTTTTAGTACTGAGGACAGATCTGTTTAGAATTGTTTAGAAAAGCTGATGCTTAAATATCTAAGAAGGTCCGATCCATCTGTTTTATGCCTTCTTCTGTTCACACTTCAGACTAACTATAGAAAGAAAATTACTGTTCAATGTGGCCCCATAGAATTCTGGTGTTCTATCACTTCTTATATTAGTCTGTTGCTTTTATCTGTGTAAAATTTCAACCAAACTATCAACTCATTTATTTTTATTATTTATATCTGTCCAGACCATTGACAGTCACATCCTATTTAAACATGTATTTTTCATGTATCATTATGGTTTATTTATTTAGCATTATTTACCAGCTCTCCCTACACGTAAACTAATTAATGTAATAACTTACTATTTACACTATTTTCTTGATGACTACATTTACTGGTTACTTTTGAGATTCAGATTAGTAATAGAAAATATAGTGTAATCATGAACTGTGTCTTATTTTCTGGTGTAATATTGGAATTTGGATAAATGTAAAAATGGATTTCCTCACTGTGGTAATGAAATGTTTACTTAAAATACAATATGTAACTTCAGCTAGTGCTGGCTTGAGACAGGGAATTAATCACTGAGGATTGTCCAGCTCTCCGTCTCACTGCTTTGCTCTTTATGCTCCACCATGCTCCGCACAAGCCCTCAGGAATAGATATTATAAAAATACAATAAATGAGAAAAGTCGAAAACTTAATGATCAGGTAGAAATTCTCACTGTTTAAACTGCACCTTACTTTGCTCCTTGTGGCAACATATCTCCATAACCCTTTCAGGCTGTTTGTTAGCATGTGTCATCAGAGGCTTGGGACGCATATTCCCCCATCTGAGATAAGTTAGCATATTTATATAAAACATTTTTTAAATAAAGGATCTCACTGCCTTCTGCACCACTGCATATCCTCTACATACTATCAGGATAGGAAGCAGAATTTGTCACATGGCCGACCAGTGTCAAACTTTCTGAACACATCTGCACATGCAGATCCACGAGTCGAGTCAATCTGTGTGACAGACCGTATCCAGTATCCATCGGTAATTTGCCGCTGCAGACGAGACTGCCTCTTTTGGATTTTTCTCAGAATAAATGTTTTTTCTCTGTGAGACCCCCGAAAGCAAAATTAATGTTAAAGCTCATCCTGGCCGATTTGCTGTTTGCCAAGTCTAAATTGAGCCAGCTGTGTGCATTTAAATTACCCCCGCATGATATATCTATCTTTTTATTGCTGCTAGGAGTAGGAGTAGGAGAGAGAGAGAGGGAGGGAGCTACAAGGAGCCCAGCTTGGCATACCCTTATCCTGTACGGTTCGGTTTAGTTCGGATTAGTTTTAGTTAAACACAAATTGTTTAGGAAAATTCATAGACATAAAGCCTTCATCAATACGTCTGACAGTGCAACTCTGCTTTACACCACCGTATCATCAAGTATGTGTTAACTCGTTTGAACTCCAAGTAACAGCATCTTTAATTGAGCTCTGGCTTCGTGGAGTGCAACCTCACCTTGTTAGCTAGTGAGGAGATCTGTAAGAAGCCATGACACAATGTGCGATTTGCATTTGTTTTATCACTTCCTGAGGAGTACAATTACACACATAACCAGTTTTGTACCATGCCCCTTTAAGAAAGCATACGTGCGTACTATTTTTACACTAGCGTCTCGTGTTATTGTGTCGGTGAAGCCGTTGCAGCAGCTCCTGTGCCAAAGCGCAAGCAGTGTGGGTTAAAGTGAGACAGGGAGGACTTTATTGATTGGTGTATGTGCACTCTTGTTTTGCTCAGCAAGGAGATTTACACGTTGCACATCCACATCTGGAAGGCCTCGTTTGCGCAGAGTTGTCCTTGATCAAGAAGTGTTTGATAGCTGCTCAGCAAGTGGAAAGAAGAGGCGGTGGCTTATACTCGGCCAGGAGAAGCGTGTGTGTGCGTGTGTGTGTGGAAAATGGAAAATGAGAAGTGCGCTCTGACAGCGAGTTCTCTCGTTGCGAGGGTATGCAGCTGTCTTTTGCTTATTTGTTTTATTCTGTAAAATTGGGCATTGTCAGGTTTGTTGCATGACTTTTCTCTGCACAACACATTTCCAGTGGCCTTTAAAACTTTAAAAGGGAATGAGACATATGGCAAAAGTGATATGAGGTTTTCATATGGAATAAAAACCCCATTCAAAATGGCAATGAGCTATTTAACATTTCTATTAAAAAGATACAATCCTGTGGCTTTATAGTTTGAAAAGATAAGCATGTTAGGCTCTTAAAAAATATTGATTATTGGCTTTTAAGATGATTATTTTAATCGCTTTTACAGACTTGCTAATTGTTTAAATTCATCAAACTTTGCTGGAAACTTAATAAGAAGTTTGAAACTGAAGCTGGCACTCTGGCCTAGTCTGGTGTTGTGGTCTCCCTTCGTAATAGTAGCTCATGGACTCTTTCAATGCAGTCAATCATCATCATCACCACCATCATCAGAATAAGACTATGGAGAAGAAAATAAGAAAGAAGGAAATCTCTGAAATAAAGTGAGATATACTCATCGTTTGCATTCACTGCTGTCACAGTCCCAATCTCAACTAAAATGATCAGCATTTCAGTTGGACCCACTCTAATTAGGGGAAAGACATTTACTGAAATCCCCTCTGCCCTTCAGACCATTAGTCAAGTTTTGACATTCTTTTGAACAACAAATGTCAACTGGAGTTGGTTCGCCCAAGGTCATTCTGACACAGCCTGTGCCTCCTTTAACTTCCACTGTACACACACAACCTGAGTTCAGCTTTATATAATGAGACTTGGAAACATCACTCATCTGAAAACTTAGAACTGACTTGTCTGTCTGAAGTCTTCAATTAGGGTTGATGTTCTGCCAGTAGGGTGAAACGACACCATGCAATATGGTACCACCACCAATTAGCGGTACAGCTAATTTCATTTTATCCTATTTTTCCTTTTTGGTTTTTCTTTGCAAAATGCAAGCTCTTCCACATCGTTTGCTGGCCTGTCATGTCACTGTGTGTGTGGGTGGAAAGGGGAGCCTAATGGGTCACGCTGCGAGTTTCCTGGCAATTAGCCTGTCGTTCATAGATTGATTTGTCTGTAAAATGGAGGTCATGTTGTGAGACGTTGAGACGTCTCGGCCCAGAGCCCGGAGACCAGAGCATATACCATGGTCTTCTGGTGTTCGTCTTCTCTGCTTGAACTCGTATGCTTTGGCAGCCCCAGTTATTCTTTTGATGGGTTATTAGCTGTCTGCCTCTCATCCCCTGGTGTGTATGTGTCTGCATGTACACTGTCTGAAATATCTTGTTACTTCCCTTCTTCCCTTGTCACGCCAAAACACAAATTGAGCTGCTTGATGTACAGTAGAGAAAATGGAAGCTTCTTTCCATAAAGCAGAAAATGCTTCTTTAATTGCAGCCATAAATCTACTGTATAAATCACATGCTAAATGATGATGAGAAAAGTACAGAATAATGTCTCTTTTTTAACACTTTGCTGAACTAGCCCAAAAAGATCATCTGTAGATTTGTGCCAAATCCACCATTACCTCTGGCTCAACCAATTCCCATTGTAAAGACAAACGACACAACAGCTTAAAGGGCAAAGCCAACTGTTCTCTGTTGTTCACGGTTCCAGACATAGAGTAGAGGAATTAGTCAAGTGTTGAGATCCTGATTGGCAGCAGCTGCCATTTCTTTTAACAAGCATCTGGCGATAACATTGGACTTGAAACAGCAAATGAAAGCTGATGAATCAGACAAGAAACCATCCAACAGAGCGGAGGCTGCCAATGTTCTAACCAGCGCACAGGCAGACAGCGTGCAAGTCCCCTCCCAGACCTGCCCGCACTAGTCCCTCTCCTGTTAATTTCAAATTAATTACTCATACTCGTGGCATATGGTGATAGAGTGTTTATTCATTATCACCTCTGAAGGTGCACTTGCCACTGTTTAGGTGAGACATCCAGGTATATCAGCCCTCATCTGATTAATATGTTCAGCGCCGCAGTGTGCAGATCGGATTTGAGTCCAAGAGACGACTTTCAAATGACGGCTCATGGCTATGCTGCGGTCGATGGCTCTTCCTGCAGAACATACCGTTTCACGCCTGCTGTCACTTTCTCCCTGTTACTGTGGAAATGAAAACTGTGGCACAATCCGGAGCCTGGGCCCTCCGTGCCCCAGGGCTGGGATTTTCTGCAAGTTATCAGGCGCTGTCCGTGGTAATTCAGATTGATGAAAGATAAGGAAAACTGATTGTATGGGATGATGGACAGCTGTATCACAGATAAATCTAGCTATCTCCAACCCAGCCGAATTGACAATTGTGAGTGCAGAGCGACTTCTATTTCAGACTCTGGTAGTTATTCTGCCTCCGTCACGCGTGTTAGTGAGATGTCAACTGAGCGCTGAAACTCCCAGTGCTCTGCCATGGAAGCAAAGATATGTGTGAAATGATGTGAAAATTTCCAGACCAAATAACTAAATTGATATAAGTCTGAACAACACAAAGGTCTGCTCTGTCTTATGAATATGCCTGCTAAACCACTGCATAAGCTCTGAATGGATACGTTCTATTGGATCAAAAGCAGGCTTCATCATTTACCCTCTGGTTTCAGTCAGATTTGTGGCTGTTTGTGGTTTTTATTCATGTGTCATCTTTTGATACAGCTGTCTGGTCCACGTGTCAGAGTGAGGATTGTATTTATTTGTCTGAATTGTGCAGATTTAAAATAGTTTCTGTAAATGTATAGCTAATGCTAGTGATTATTTTGAAGCATGTGCTGATCTTAACTGATGTAATCTATTAACCGTACATTACATCAGTTATGATGAATGGCTAAAATTTGGTAGGCCCTACATATTTTTGACATTACTGACTCATTTTATACTTGTCATATGAATGAGAATATTCTTTATATGTGAACATGTCTGTGTTGGTCATTTTAAATATACAGTAGCATTTCAGTAGCATGCAGATCACCACTGGGGAATATTTAACAACATTGTTCACCTCATATTGAGCTACTAATAATAAATCAATACAATAAACATTTGAAATCACATTTATAACAATGCAGGTTATACCAAACGGTGGCTTTTTAGATCTTTTCAGTTACCTTACATGTAGTTCACATTTATTGATGCACTTCGCTGGTATTGTCAAATATATAACAGTGGGTGTGTTGCACAGCAGTAGGTGACAGGTCGCACACTTGGCTGATGGTGTGGGAGTGGATATTGATCCACAATATTAAGCTGATGGAGTAAGATAGTGCCTCTAGTAAGATTTTATACACTAAAGTCACCAGCACCGCAGAGTATACCGATGGACTGTCTGTAATCTGATGCATTTAAGACCCATCATCAGCGCACCTTTCTGCTTTTATCCATCTCTATACATCAATACGTCTTTTTCTCTTTCACCATTTCTCTATCTTTAATTTAGATGGGTCACAGGTAGCTGTGTCTCTAACAGCATTACAGAGCGGCTGCTGCCTGTGTCATATTCATGCAGTTGCAGTGTATATCTATTCAGAACAGGGTCATGGATAATAAGTATTTGGCACTTATGTGGATGACCCACTCACTGCCAACATCACGGTCAACAAGGCTGAAGCTAATAATTGTGTTTATCATCAAGTCAAATGTACATCCTTGCTGCAATCATCTAAATGTCATTATCACATAACAGATCATTTACTGCACTCTCTGTACTGACCATGCACATGGCGGTTTATTACTTACTATTCAGAAACACTGCACACATGTAGTTAACAAATGCTGTCAGACCTTACATTCATGCTTTTTATGCCAGTAGATCCTCACATTTGTATGATCACAATCATCAGAATTAACGTTCAGATGTTTCTAAAATTCTAAACATCTTTCACAATGTAGTCAAGAAGAAATAAATCACGCCGGTCCCTGATGTAGAAGTTTGCTGGCACCGTTGGTGGGGTCACTGGTCTGAGTGTGGTGTATTTGGTGTGGTGTAACTTGTAAAGATATTTTTCCACTTTTGTAATAGAGCAGAGAGGGTCACTGAGGCTACTTCCTCATCATTTTATCGTTGCTCATTTCTTTCTTTTTCGGTGCAATATTTTCTCCAGTTTGGGTAAGCTGCAATGCAGACTGATGATGCTTTCAGACCTTTCTTGCCCTCTTTTTCCTCAAATCTTGGCGAGGCTTGATATCCAACTAAAACCTTGCTAAGGAGGCCTCTGGTGCAATTCAGTGTTGCAGTTATGTGTATGTGGCAGATAATATTCTGCAGACAAAACTGATGGTGTGCACTTGTGTCCCATCTCTTCCACCAGAGTCACCTGATATATCACCTTATACTGATCTTAATGCACCGAAGCCGACCTATCAGCAGCTAGTTTTTAGACAGTAAAATTCAAGCTGCTTCTGGCTGATCTAAAGCAACAAACTGCAGTGGTCCTACCAACTGACCAGTTGGATATTATTGTATACATTGTTCTCCTTTTCTTTCTCTTTAAAATATATTTGGATGGTCTTTTATTTAATGAATCACCATCTACAATCCTTCTTCATTCATTTTCATTTTTAACATGAACTTTATGGCATCACAAACATCCATGTTCTCATGTTGTCGTGTGGATGATGAACTCCCTGACTGTAATTTTGATATCATCTGCCACAAACTGGGCTCTATATTCAAATCGTAGCGTGAGCTGTCCGCTTCAGCTGTGGTGAGGTTTTCATGGGTATTGCGGAGTGTACGCCATTGATGTTTCAAAAGCCAGTAAGGTATAGTGTTCTGAATTATATTTGATTTAACAAAACCCTTATCACCATAGCCACACAAGTTTCATTATTCTATTTGGACCAGAGGTCACTGAGGAAATAAGAGAGGACATATCACTCTGTGCAAGTTAGAACTACTCTAAGACTTAGTTATAGAATCAGTTATCATCAGTTACACAATGATTATGCAACAATCTGCAAACTGGAAGCTGTTCAATCTCAAAAAGGTTTATCCAATAGCAACTGGACTTAGTAGGTTTCTTGACGACGTTTCGCCCTCCTATCCAGAGGG
>JAUMTR010000006.1:1086696-1099791 GCA_032270685.1 Microctenopoma stevenorrisi | reverse complement strand
ACTAAGTCCAGTTGCTATTGGATAAACCTTTTTGAGATAACCATGACCTGGATGACTGAGAACCTTCACAGATAAGCTGTTCAATGCATATTTTCTATAATAAGCTTAGCTAACGACCCAGTTTCTCAAACTCCATAACTATACAGTACGTTCTCAAAAGGCAGAGAAAGTTTGTGTTAATATGACAACAAATGGGTGAACATCGTAATGCGTGTTTCCCAATGAAATATACAGAATGCTGTTCAATTAGTAACGGCACTCCATTAACAAAAAACACATGAGATAATAACCGTGAACCTAATCAGGCAAAACCGTGTCCTGTGAAACTGCATCAAACAAACATGTGCTACATTGGCTGGCTGTCTCGCAATGAGAATCATGGTATGATCAGCACTGCAGGCAATGACCTCCAGATTGTCAGCTACAGCATGATACCGAAAACGCTACATACTATACACAATATTGTGCAAATATTCCAGAAACTGGTTAACAGAGACAAATAAGGGGGAAATGCAGGGTTTTCACATATTTATTAAGGAATGTAGGGAGGAGGTTTTTCTCTAGGACCAAAACATAGTTTTAACTCATATGATGCCTGGTTTTCATAGAAGACCACAATTTTTCCATTATGCCATTGTCATCTGCATTTCAAACAGTTACGCTGAGATGCTTAAAAGGACACAGTTTTTCCTTCAGAACACATCATCATCCACAAACTGATATATCCATGTGCTGCAGAATAAAGGACCAGCTGTTTCAGATGCCTACCCACCTGCGATTTCCCTCTGAGTTGTTTTGACTGGCAGGTATTTGTGAGCCGTAGAGACAAATCAAATATCTCGCAGAGGTCTCTATCAAAATGCTTGATGTACTATGATGTGCCAAATCATCCCATTTCACAAAGGAATCATTGTAATCATTTGTCGACACACTCACATCCTCAATGAAAGACTCTTTTCTTGTTCTCATCATCGACGGGATGGGTGAAAGGAAGATGTGGTAGTTTATCTCTATGCTGCACCCACCACACAAGTCAATCATCCACTCGTGTGCTTGTCATACCGGCTTGGAAGGTTCAGCAGAATTTACTGTGGCAAGTAAAGTAGGGTATAAATAGCATTCTGTTAATACAGCTTTTACATCTTTTCTGAATTGCGTGTCGCAAATAGATGTGAAAGGCGAAGCAAAATCAAACACGTTATGAGACACTAACGAATTTGTTGAAAACATGTTGCAGTTTGGAAAAAAAAGAAATGAGCCAGTAATAAGCCAGTAATAAGCTCAGTTTGTCAAACTCTTTAGGAAGTTAAAACATACTCCTTTCACACCAAACAAGTTCTAGTGATGGTTGTAGCCTTGATTTTGAACCAGTTCTTGTGTTTCAGCAGCCATGTTTCTCTCAGCCAGCAAAACTGGTTCCAGAGTGGCACCATCATTTAGCTGATCTGGAACCAAGAACAACTTGCAACAGGGGATATCAGATTATCATGTAAAGACATAAATAGCTAAACCAACCACATCGCTTCTTTAATTTGGCTGTCACAGCAAGTAGGACACATTTATTGGGCCAGTGTTTGGATTTAAGTGTTGGCTGGCAAAGTCAGGACCAATGTTTTGTAGTGGCTCTCTGCTGTAGCATGTGTTGTTTTACGAACATGGAAGGGGATAGCTTCTGTGTTATCACCTTTTATGAAATTTCCCGTATAGGAAACTGTCTGTATGGCTGTAAAACTACAGTGAAGTCAAAGATGCAAAACAACATTTTCAAGCTTGTCCTTCGGAAGATCACCAAGGTGGACATTTACACTTCAGTCAATCAATCTTCAAGGAGATTTCAGTCATTTCAGACATGTGTAATTGGTAAAGCCCAAGGGTCCAGTGAGCTGATGACAGCTGAAGTGCGTATCAATGACCTCTTTGAGCGATTTGTGCAGCCTAACATCAGGGGAAAGGTAGTCGACTGTGTACAAGATATAATCTCCTCCGGCATACGTGGTGAAGTGGGTGCAGAACAGCTTAAATCGGCAGAAATCCAAGTGATAACACTTGGTCCCGGGCTATTTTTATGAAAGTTGCCAGGAAGGCTGCACTTCTCCAGAGAGGATTGGCTATGATTGCTGGCAGTGCTACCGGCAGACTACTGCAATGATAGAACCGTGAGGGACAACTTTTTTTTTCCAAAATGATTTCCTGCTAAATTGAACTCTTGATCTGGGGGGAGGCTTTTGGTTCTAACTGCACGATGGACATAGGTTTCCAGGGCCAGATCTGTCACCCGCAAAATTCCAGCTAACTCATAGATGAGTTTTATGGCTTGTCGATTCCTTTTGAGCCGTGGCTTCTCCAGAACTTATTTGTCCCACAACACAAATTAAACACACTTCCCACTTGTTGCTCTGTGCCAATGTGCTATACCGCAAATCACACGGCAATAACTCTCACTCTCTCTTACAGGTATTTCATAAATAGAGATGCATAATCAAATATTTTCATGGACTACTAGAGACAGAAGTGTTTATGTGACAGTGGGTTTAATTGTAGCCCCGGTCTTGAGCTGATTAACACTTCAAATTTATGACTGTAGCATCTGTGTTTACTACTGTATATCTATATGGAGAGGATGCAGGTGGATCTTCTTGTGATTGTTGATTAAACCTCGGATTTTGTGTAATATTTTGAAAAAAATACACCAATAAATACACATCTCACATGTTTTATTTCTCAGTACACGTGCTGAAATCCGTGTGAAACTGAGCAGAGCCAGTGAAGCTTTTCCAGCTTTAGGTTTGTAAAGGCTGTGGCCAAACAGACAGACTAACGAAAAACTAACATTTATATTTATATTTGATTGCTGATTGCATTTTAAAATCCAAACATCATTTAAATGCCTTTTGTATTTAGTCTTTTCCACATTTCATACTGAATGTTTATTGCATTTCTAGAAATACTACTCTCACGTCTCACATGTCCTTAAATAATTTATCAAATATGTAAAATGAAATTCAAATTAAATAATTAAACAGTTTGCTGGTATCTGCATCTGCATCATTATATGAATAGTTCTATTCCAAGTGACATTCTGTAAACTGACACTGTCTGGAATATACCTCCAATAATGAAGTTTATATCAGACAAACAGGAAGCGTGTCCATTATCATAACTAGTCTCATTCAACATTTACTTAGGACACATCAGAGACACTTTCTAGTCCTAAGACAAGCTGCATTTGAGAAAAACAACTCATGAAAAATCAATTTTGGGAGACCTATCATGTAAAGCTGGTATTTTCTGATAGAACGCTTCAGGGGCTGTTGGGAGTATTGTTATGAATTCCTCTGATGTGCCATTTGACATTCATGATGTTCAACATGTTTCATGTATGGCTTAAAGTATCAAGAATGTTTGAGACTGTTGAAAATGTGGGTGTGCAAAGATCGATGACAGCTCTGGAAAAACATGTTATGCACGACATTATGCAACTATGGAAAACAGGACAAATTCAACATAGGCATAATGCAAAAACCACTGTATATGTAACAGGCAGAGAATACCTGAAAGCTGCTCTGCCGTGAGGCTGGCTACAGATGAGAAGCAGCTTAAAAACAGTCGATCACTTGACAGGAATGCAAGATGATTTAGCAAAACCCAGACTTCAAAGAATTTTCTGCTAACATTTTACATTGTAAGTAGCGTGTTACAATTTTTATAACTTTCCAAAAACCATCAATTACGCCCACTACAAACAGACAGTGTGTGCTGGGCATAGTCGATCAACACCTCGCATACACTTGTTTGATTCTGCGCACACTCCCAGCCTAAAAGGGTTGAAGGTTAGGACATGTGTAGAACTCCACAGTTAAAAGCAGCGGTTGTGTAGCTGCAATTGCGTTGTGGGTCGGAAAAAATTTAAAGGAGACTAAGGTTCAGCAATTAAAATGTGCTGGTGTGAACACAGCAACTGCAGACCTGTGACACACACAAATGTTTATCTCCTGCACGCAAGGCACACGTATTCAAGTTCAATGGCAAATAAACATCCTGTGTTTCTGCCTATGGGATGATGCATAGCAGCTACAAATGACTGGTGGAAAATACATTTATGTTAAGCACTGTAGTTGGACACACAATGTTTGTAGGTTAGATCATCGCTTGAGTCTCACAGTAATACGTTTTGGTTTCAAACAGGAAACATGCATCATGCCCAACTTCTTCCCTAAACATAGATTTTCTCTCTCAACCTAATCTGACTTCCAACTTTGGTTCTATTAAATAAAATGGCTGCTTGCATTTTGCATTTTCATTTCATGTGTTGTTGTTTTATTTATTTTGGGAGGCGCCTGTCAGCTCAATGCTTTTTTTGTGTAGGATTTCGTTGTTCTCCCAATATGTTTTCTTTTTTGCTTTCCTCCCTCAGTCCAAAGACTTGCAGTTAGGTAAACCGATGACTTTAAATAGCGTGCGAATGTGAGCACGATGAGCTTCTGTCTGGTGAGTTTTATAAATTATTTGCAGGTTAAAATGCACATGAACATTAATTCTATTTATTTTCTGCTTGTTTTTTTATATTTACCTAACAATGACATATACCAGCAGTTACAACGGATGCTTATTTAGAGAAACACAAATATTTTTATTAAACAAACCAGTGAATTTAGATTAACATTAAGTCTGTAGTGGACTGAAAGCAGGAATGACTCATCTACTATTATTTTAATGAGTTTATTTGCCACATTTTAATTCCTCAATGAATCCTTAAAAAAAGGCACATATCGTGTGGGAATGAATCATATCCTCAACAGAAAACATGTTAACCCCATGCAATATGAGGAAACTGAGTAGTACAGAACACATGGTTATACATAAATGATTTAACAATAAAACTATGATTTTCATCTCTGTTCACTTACCTGCAAGCATTTAGAGTTTGCAGAAGAGGTTATGTGTTTCATCTTTAAAAATAAACTGCACAGCGTGTCGGACCTATGTCATATCAGCTTTATTTTCTATACAGTATTTCAGGAATCAGATGATTTATTCACCACTTTAATGTAGAATGTATTTTACAATGAGGTTAGCAGATTTATCTGTCAGAAGTAAAGGTTTAGAAATGATTTACCATGCAAAATGTAATAACACCATAGCAGGATACTGTAGGAAATCTAGATCAAACAAGGCACTGTCATGCAAAGTGTGTCTGTTTTCAACAAGTGGCACACCAGTTAGCTCTCACATTGACAGGCCAGCTGCCCCGCCATACATGACTAGAGCACACTTAAAGGAAAGTGGCTGATTAATATTGCAACAGAGCACTAGTGTTTTATGTTCCTGGCCCAACCAGTAATGGAAAACAAAGCCTCACTTTGATTCTGCTGCTCTAGGTTGTCATGTAAGGTGTTTCATTGTGTTCTAGTGTTCTTAGGAGTAACCTGATTCCATCAATTGGTTTTATATGGAACCTTGTCCCTTGAACACACCATTATAATTCTGCTAATGCAGGTATGTTTGAATAATATGTGTATATGAATTTTTCAGTGAGTTTTATGAGTTTGCTGAAGATTTTGGAAACAACACTGAATTTGCCCCTTCTAGATCTAGAGACAGGAAATTACACAGCTGAGTGGGCTGGACGGCAAACGTCTCATCAACCGAGGTGGCAAGTTGGGATTAGTGGACGATTAATACAGTTCAGGCTTATATGCACCGTGACTATTATAGGCTTTCAAAACAAGCAGCAACATCTTTTGATACATTTTTACCAAGGGTTAAGCTGGCCCTTGAAGGGCAGTAGGGTTTGGTGTTCAACAGTTCAGCAGCAGTTTTTATCCTAAGCGGCTTACAAGGAGCTAGCACTGTGTGTGTGGCTCAAGGACAGAAGGATACAAGGACACACCTGGTAGGGGATGGAATAGGACCAGGTTTTGAACCTGCAACCTCCTTCATTCCAGACTGACGCTTAACCCATAAAGCTACCAGGCCAGTTTGTCACAGCAGAGGATACAAATTACATACCTAACACCACAGTACAGATTTTTTCTCTCTGAGTTTATATTAATTTCTGCTGTTAAATATTCTGCACTTCTAAAAATGAATCATGTGTTAAAGCGCTTTCACCATTGCTGTCACACTCCCGTCCAAAGTCAGGCCCCATGAGTGTCTATTTAAAGGCATTTCACATTCCCATACATGAGCAAGCAGAGACACTTCCTCAACACTCCTGGCCATCAGAAATGATGAAGCTGTCCTTTTATCTTCAGGATGTTGAGTTGAGATTGTGTGGCAGGGCGTGTCCGTCTGTGACTGCATACCCCATACTTGAAACTCAGCAATGAGAATAAGAAACAGGACGAGAAGCGTGATCTGTGGTGCTGTTATGTTCAGTGCTTTCTTCAAAAGCAAAAGAAGAAAAAGGGATGCATTTTATCTTCCTTATGTCCGGTTCTAGCACAAAAACAAGGCATATATCTATCTAGGTGTTCCGTCCCACTGTGCTGTGCCACTGTATTTACTGTGTATGCAGCCACTTAATTGGTCTAGCACAGTGGCTGCAGCCTTGTTGTGAGTAATGACTTTCACCCCCTAAATGTGCAGAGCCTGTTAGAGGACTAAACCCGTGAACCATGGCTGTTTATTCCAACTGTTGTTCTATAAGAATGTGCTGTCAACCATGTATTTCACTTCTCTGGCTAATGTTTCACAGGTTTTAAAGCAGGCTGCCTTGCTTGGATTTAAATATATTTGAACATTAGGTGTGGCTTGTTTTTTCATAGGGGATGTATGTATGCTGATTGCATATTACACTGTGGGTGCTGCCGCCGCCGTCTCAGTGTGCCCTTATTTCATTTTTAATCTGATATCACTAAACTGATAAAGAAGAAATCACTACTCGGGTTGCTCATTTTATTCCCATTTGTATCATTTTATTTTCCCCCCACCACAGCAATCAACCATTACTGGCGCACAGCATTTTTAAAGGTTACAGTGGCATCCGGCTGAGGGAACATGTCCAAAACTGACATGGTGTAATCAATTTACAAACGGCCAAATCTGTTCAAAATGAGTTTCTAGTGACTATGATGATTGGAATGAGCACACATTGATGCCTTTGTCACTCTCGCTTAGCATTTTAACAGAAACAGAATAACCATGTTGAAATGGGAAAAGCAACTGGGTTTCAGGAGTTTTTAAAGACAGTGACAGTGTGAGATATGAATAGTGAAATAGATTTAGTGTTAAACCATTGTGTATTACTACTAATTATGCAATGGAAGCGGAGTTTGGGTTGTTAGTTATGACAGGCTGAACACCTGGCATGACATTACCACCGAGGTGCTGTGAGAAGTGAAACACATTATTACAGAATTTTATTACTGTAATATGTGGATTTGTGTAATGGTAAAAACATCTAATTACATTTAAGGAAGATTACTAATACTTATTACAGCTCCACAAGTGCTTAAAGCGTTCTGTACTTCTGACAGTAAGTCAGCAAGCAGCAAAAATGAGACATCAAATAAACATCTATGTATGCAGTCATTACATATGAACCATAATATGGTGTTGGTTGATTTCGAAAGTCATTCTTCCTTTTGTAATACACTTCTATTGTGTCATTCCTTTTCAAATGCTCAGCACAAAAGACACCAGTATACAAAGACAAAGCCAGCCAGATCCATCCTCCCATATAATTTACACCACCAAAACCAATCAAACAAAACATCCTGTCTTTTCCAGGCGTTGGATACAAATGTTGCTTCTTCAAATAGACCATAATTAAACAACCATTTCATCTTTCCTTATATTCTTGAATATTGCTCATAGATCACATACAAAATATAAAGCCAGTGGAAGGATACCTGCAGGAACATGGCTTTGGGTCAAGTCTGAGTTTCTGACTGAATTAACCTGTAAAAAGCAAAGTGTAGCTGAACACAGTTCAGTTTTGAAGAATAACAGTAATGACATTTGTTCACTTTTTGTTGTTTCACATTTCCAGTCTACAGATGCATACGCGGTTTGATCAGGCACCAGTAACCTGTACTTAGTGGATCTAGTTCTTAAATAGGACCTGTAACAAAGCACTACATTTACATACAATATACCCATTTTACAGTTGAGTTGCACAGCCACAGTAATTATGTTCTCTAGCCATAGCTGGGTTGAGTTATGTGAAAAAATCTTTCTGTCTGTCTGACTGGTGGGACTGGGCAGAAGGAAAATTACAGACTACTACATGTCTTGATATAACAGACAAACTAGACAAAAAGTGTCCTTCCACAAACACTGGTGAACTACACATATGCAGTAGTATAACATAGTGCATTTAGATTTTAACCCCCCAGGGTTTAAGAAATTTATCATTTTACTCAAAAAAAATCTAAATGCATGGCAAATGTGTGACCCGCTGGTATCTCTGACAGTTCTTATCAAGTGTCCCCAGCAATGAAACCATTCATCTTTCTTAACATTGTGGAGTGACAGCACATCAATCACCCCATCAGTTTCCCTCACGGGGATCATTAAAGTTTCAGCTACTCTAATCTAACCACTGGGAAGCACAGCAAAAATGTTAAATGTTTTAGTATGTTGAGCTTACTATGGCCTGATGAACTGAATTACCACTCCATGTATATGCATGTAGCTCTCACAAAGTCAGCAAGGTCAGCTGAATGGCTTACTACATTTTAGTTTTCATATCTTAAAAACCCACGTAGAAGAGGCACAGAATGTTAAACAAATTGTGTCTAAGTGTATGAATTGTGGACTTTTCTTGTGTCTTATAGAGAAATTAAACAAGTTTTCTGTAGTTAATTGTGATTAATCGCAATTTCATTATTGATAGCCTGGCTGCAATACATTTTTTTCAATTTTATATATATGCTAGTAACATACATTTAATCAATATAATGGACTAAATGCAGAATGAATACAAACAAAGTATGCTTAAATTCAAACAGAATTTTAATAGTTTTCTTCAATCTTTTAACACAGGTTCTCTCCTGTGAAATACGAGGTCATCAGTGATTCACATTAAAGACATCTTTCTAGTATCTGCTGCTAAGAAATAATATCCAGGCACAATATCAGAACAATAAAAGCCATTAAAATGAGATTTTACCTTTAATAATAATAATTTATTTTAGAATCTAACAATAACAGACATGTAAACAACAACATGTAATATCTTTATGCCAGCTGAATTTCAAAAAGGTGCACACAAGTCAATATTTAAAACACATACTGATCCTTTATTTCCTGAGCATATGCTGAACTACACTTCTGTCCGACAATATTGCGTGCCAAGCAGGGTTAACTTGTCCTTGATTTTCCACTTGTTTGCAACACTCAGAAAATAGTCAGCAAACGCCTCAGCATAGTGTTGCTCTTTAGTTTTACTCACTGTTAGTGCAACGATTGTAGAGTCCAGTCGTTATCAATAAAATGTGCTGTGAAACCTTAGTAGTTATCATTGTTTACTGAAGTCCAGTGGTCACCTGTGAGAGCTGGACCGCTGAGCCCTCTGGTCCTCATGCAAAGCGTGCAGTCTCGACACAATGGTTCCTCTCGAGAGTAGATTGTAGGTCACATCTCCTGGTGCAGCGCAAATGACTTCTCTCAGTCCCTCATCTTCTACTATGCTAATTAGTCTGCACTTTTTAGCTATGCAAATAACCAAGGAAAAAGTTAACAGTTAAAAACTGCATTAATTACGTAAAATGTTTTAACGCATTTAACATTTCACATTAGTTAATTAAAGGCGCTTATTCTGACAGCACTACAACATAAGGAAGAGGATTAGCGATTAATTTTATTTGAGTTCTGACTTTAATCTCAGAATTTTTTTTTTAGAATTCTGAGAAAAAAAGTTAGAATTTTGACTTTTTTCTCAGAATTCTGAGACAACATTTACCTGTAAACATTTTTTTTAGCAAAACAAAGAACTTCATGAATTTCACATTAGAAAAAAGTCTTCTTTTTGTGAAATAAACATGATTTATGTTTAATTAACATGAACACAATTTTTCAATAAATAAACACGGGAAACAGCTGAAATAAAAGTCTTTGTATGACGAGGTTTTGCTGGAGTGAGCAGCTTGCATTAATTTAATTCTTGTTGCTGATTGAGAGTTTTTGTAAGTGGTCATCACGCGTTCTTGCAGGTCCAGGCTATCACTGGTAAAACGTACAAAAAATTGTTCTCCTGATCTAACAATAAATTCTATTTTATTTCTTAAATCATAGGGACCTAGTTTTAAAGGTGGAGGCCACAGGTATTTTCCCTTCAACGTTTTTTTTTTTAAGGGAACAGAAGAGGCAGTTGCACTAGGAGAGAAGGTCTTTAACCCATTAACAGAACCAGTATTTTCTCTGTTGTGAGAGGAGGAACATGATGAGTACTGTCAGAGTCTTACACAGTGACCTCTAGAAAACCACTGGTGTGAATCAATCAATCAATCAACTTATTAGAAACAGACTTCATGACAGAGGGGCCAACGTCCACTATTGGGTCCTGTGCTGACCGCCTGGCACCTCGGAGCTCAACTGGCATTTTCCAGAGACACCAGAATTGGATGCTTTGACACTGGTGCCCTGTTCGTTTTACTGATTCAGGCTCAGGTTCAGTTTGAGCTCAATCCTTCAGACAGTGTGTCTTGCCCTTTGGCAAGACACTGAACCCCGAGTTGTCTCAGGTCTCTACCAATGGTGTATGAGTGTGTGCGTGAATACAAAGTAGTGTAACTGACAACTATCGGATATTTTTGGAATTGAGTATTGAACTTTTCCAAGATGTTCGAGAGGCTCCGGTTGGTGATGTACAGTTAACGTGCGAAAGCTTTCGATTCAGGTGTTGGAGCATTGACAAAGTACTGTCATGGTACAGCAGGACGGTTTTACAGTCTAAACACTGTACCACGTTGTCCTCCTAAACCAATTTAAAATGTTCCCACACTGCAGACATTTCCTGCCTTTTGTGCCAACCGCTGTTTTCTGCCATTTCGTACACCAGAAATCATTCTCTTGTTCTTTTTTGGTAAAAGACGCTTCCCTTTTTATAGGGTCTGTGTGTATAACAGTCCGTGTGAAACACAAACAGAAACGCTGTTTCACACAAGTTATATGAAGTAGAACAATTCTCCATTCTAGAATAAAAAATGCCTCAGTGATTTTTTTAAATCATATAATCCGGGGAATCGTTTCAGCCCTACAGTAAAGTAGCTTTTAGAACTTGGATTTGAGACTTAATGGCTTCCATTACTGTACCCAAATGTTGTCAAATGAGTCACACAAGAGATCAAATCTCCACCGGTTAGTTTTATGTATTTATATGTACAGTTTACAACAAGAGGCATTTATCTCCACTACACACTATGCTATTCCTCACTCTTAGCCACTCGCTTTTTAAATCAATTGAATTTTATCTCAGGCTAGACACTGATCCTTGTTAGTGGAAAGCCTTTGAGCTTCTGAGGCATTTTTCAGCTAGTTTTAAATGTATTTGTTTTTAACAGACATGGCTTGTGGAACATATGATTTGTATTTTTCCCTTCATCACTTCAAGCTGTTTTTCAGAAGAAACAACACTAATGGTATAATGATTGCATTACCAGACTGCCACTAGACACTGAAAACTCTCTGTGTTCACCCACTATTGTAATGATGAAGAATCCTTGACATGAACCTCGAGGCTACCCACCAGTTATCTGTTACTTATGATTAAATGTGACAAGGCAGTAGCATCCATTTGGCGTATATACTAACCAGCGTTCAAGACCTTGAATAGATGAATACTGAGTAAATAATTATGAATAATGTATGGTAATAATTTTGTGTATTACCGAATGCCTTTTGTTGATAGAGCATTAGCACTGACTTTTTAAGGCAGTCCTTTTTTTTTGTGGAGTAATTCAATTTAGGTTTTCCAGAACAAGGAAGGGAGAGTTATCAGATCAACTGTGACCTATGCAAATATTCATGACCTGGCTGTGCTACAGTTGTTTCAACTCATTGAAAGCATTTTGCCATGTAGTGTGCAGAGTGTGCAGTACCAGAGGCAAAAGGGTAGGAAAGTGGAAGGTTTACTACACACTGTGAGTGCATCATAGCTACATGAAGCAAAAAACATAGAAGGGTAAGTGTGCTTACACTTAATGAAAACAGATAGTAGATACCACATAGGAGAAAATGTGACTTGATGGGTAATGTCCGTTCGTCTACAAGCTTGATCAGCTTATTTGTCTGTGCCATAGACTTTGGTTACTGTTGTCACAAAACAAAAATCACCATCCATTACATACTTGTAAAATAATTGCCCTGGAGATCTTGCACATGCACAGTTGGCTGGCTTGCTTTAGCCCACTGTAGAAGGAACCCAATGGCAATACAGAGGGTATTACTTAGGTTATCTTCTAAGATGGCCGTTGTACATCCATCCATCATCTTTACCATTTATTCTATTAAAAGTCACAGTGGGGCTGGTGTCTCCGGGCAACATACAGGACACACCCTGGACAGACTCACAGTCAATCGCATGCAACCCACTTCCACACCTAGAGGCAATTTAGGCTCTTCACATTACAGGCCTCGAAGATTAATTGAGAATGTGACAAAAAAGGTGTGATTTATTACTTAGCTGGATGCTTTCTGATGTTTTTTATTCACCCGACAAGCATAATTTGCCTTTTTAACAGAAGGTTCTACTGAAAGTCCAACAACCTGGAAATAAAATAAATAAAAGATGACCTGAGACACGTTGGCCTATTTTAGACATGCAGCGGGCTACCACATCAGAGGTTGATTGAAACGTTAGTGAATGGTCAGGACTGATGGCTACGTTACTTAACATGCTGGCAAAATAAAAACAATAGCATGCTGGCTACGTTAACGCTGATCCCTGATAAGACGAAGTAACGGTTCTACACCATCACCCAGCCACCAACGTCGGTCCGCAGTACAGCCACACCGCATTTTAAACTCTGTCTGTCACAGCGTGATTAAACGTAGTTCAACTCACCGGTAACGTGTAAAGTAAAGTGATCGCTCCTTCCTCCATCCTAATGTCAAACAGGACACTAGAAACATCCCCCGCAGGCTGTAAAA
>JAUMTR010000006.1:1074441-1086669 GCA_032270685.1 Microctenopoma stevenorrisi | reverse complement strand
TACGGACAAACATCGGTTTACACACAAATCTTTTTTACACACGCACAAAATCATTGTGGCGGTGATTTGATCCCATACTATTCTACAGTACTGTCTCAGCAGTAAGTAAAGCATCCTGTACTTGAAATGTCTGTCACACACATCCTATGGGGAGTATTTCTCCCCTCTCTCCGATTCACGTCTCGACTTTGATGGAGCACTGTGATAGAACCGGATTCCCCATACGGCTGTCTCCTCTGACCCTGCAGTGGCTGTAGGAAATGACAGTATGAGTAATGCTATTCATCCAGTGTGGTCCATTGGATTGAAGGCTAGGCATTGTGTGGTGAGAAAACAATAATCTGTCTTTAATACGAATCCTTTATCGTCTATTCTGTCCCAGGGACTCTGCAGGGCGACATCTCACCGTGCTCTGTAACCTCCTTTCAGGCGCATTTTCCAAACTGCTTTCCATAGAATGCTAAAGATATGCAAATGTGGCACATCGCGTAGACACATGGTGAATGGGAATTTTCACAGGTGCTGACATTTTGGGCAGTGTAGCGTGGTAAACATAACAGACTATATTCGCTTTATGTTTGGCAGTTGTTGGCTCCCCTGTTGTTGTTATCTTTTTGCATTCTGTGGAATGGAATATTGCATTTATTCCTCATATCTCCCAAACACAGAGCACTTCACAGAACCATGCATTTTACCATCTTGTGACTGTTTTAGGTCTGCAAGGGCCTTGAGTGTCAAGCAGCATACACTATACCTGTGTTACATGTCTTTTTTAGTGCATATTTCTGAGAGTGGTACTGGGCATAGCAGTAGCACTGTTTTCCTTACTGAAACAGATACTTCAGTTGCTACACACCTAGTTAGCGTTTTGTGCTTGGCACCTGAAATATTAATGTGACAGTGGTGTCCTGAAAAAAATAAAATAAAATATAAAACATCTAGGTTTGGGGAATTATGATGGCACAGCTGGGTGGCTGAGTAGAATTGTTGACAATATCTATGTGATTGTCATTCTGGGCATTTTTCTGTATATCAAGAGCTCCTAGTTGAGTGTTCCATTCTTGTGAACGTGCTCCCAAGGTTTGGCTGAGAGATGCAGGTTTTATAAAAGAGCACGCGACATGAGTGCGTTCTTTTTGTCCCAGTTTCCAGTTGTCATTACCAATTCACAGTGCACCCCATGGTCCATATTGCTGTTGACAACAGTGTTGGCTCAGTGAAGATATAAACCACCATTTGACTCCTCCACTCACTGCTGGAAACTACTTTTACCCTGACAACAAGGACTTTGAGAAATTGTAAAACCAGCAGTTGTATTCTTTGGAGCGCAAACACATTTGAGTAAATGTGTTTGGACAAGCTGACAGGCTTCATGCAATGTCAACGTACAATAGAATAAGATAAAATAGAAGCAACAAATCTTTTTTTTTTCTTTTATGGACAGAGGCAAATACGAGCGGACGTGAGTGCACCTCGAAGGGCCAACTAGATTACATTTGGATAAAAAAAAAATCAACCTTGAATATACAGTGGATAAACAGTAATGCATGCAGAAGAATTCAGTGCAACCACGGTTAGTACATTAATAGACCCTTGGCATTGGACTAAAGCCGTATGCTGTATCTGTTTACTTTTTCAAGGCATGAATATTTCAGCTTATAATGCTGCTGTTGCCTTACTCAATGCATTACATTCAGAAGATATTTTAAGTCTCCCGCGGTTTATGAAATCCCCTGCATGGTGTATTATTGGAATGCAAAGTAACAGCAGAGAACATCAGCTCCAGAGTTAGAAATACTTTTGCAAAGGGAAATGGTAGGAGTATGACATAGTGTGATGTTAAAATACTGCATTTTTCCACAGGCTGCAAGTAAAAAATAGAAATGTTCAACCGGAGTTAGTGAGAAATGTACCTTTCTAAGAAACACTAAAGATGTCTAATGTTTTGATCTCTGGAATTGAATGAGGGTTTTTAATTAACATCGTTCAAATTCTTTCTTGGGACTACACAGACTCATAGTTCATTTTTTTCTATATCTTGAACCAGATCAAACTCACTTTGCAGTTTTGTATATGTATTTGTATTCTTTAATTATACCCTTTATAATAATTATGGATAGCTAATATTGGTTGGTGTTTTTCCATAAATCCAACAATAGATATGTAATAAAGAACGGAATTTAGTAGAAAATAGCATAACAGCCATTATCTCATCCATGGTCAAACCAACGTCTAATAATTGAATTTTTTATTTAAGTGCGTGTGATTGTGCATAGCAGATGTTGACAGATGTTTGATATCTCTGCCTCTGTTGATTTGATTTTTGCACATATTACGTATCACTTTTTTCAATCTGCAGCACTGTAAAATATATATAAATATAAAATGCTTCCACACAGAACTTGAGCAGGTATTTTTGGCAGGTGAAGGACCAGGAGATGACTCAGCAGAAGTCACACTCTTTTCTATTTGGTTGCCCAAACCTAAGTCAGCTAAGTTAATGAGTGACTGGAAGCGGTGCTAATGTTAACTAGCCTATAGCCTACATCTTACTGTCTGCAAAAGACAGAGAAACTTAAACGTACAAAGAGGTACGTACTCCCACACGTACATTAAATTCTACACAGGCAATGTTGAAACCTTTTTAACCGGCCGTTAACGTTACTCTGGCAGTATCCTATTGTGTGATTTACCGAACTAACAGAGCCACGTAAACACAGCGAACATGAGAGCACCTGAGTGCAGAGGTCAATAATGCAGTGAGACTCCTGAACGTCACGTACTCCTACACTCATGCTCTGTGGTCTCATAGGAAAATGCAGCTTTTTGATATAAAAATATAAAGTCTTTCTTGTTCCCAAATATTTGTAAAACTGTTTGATTGAAAAAAGTATTTTTAAATACACATTATTTGTGCCTTTGCGAATAACTTTTTCAGTTTGGCTCCACCCCTAATGGAAATGTAATTCTTAGGTTGTTTGTATAAATCCCGCAAGCATGGCGGGATTTAGACATTCTGTATCCACAGTGATGGAGATGAGCTCTAGACAAAGAATGGAGGAAACAACTTGTATTGTCTTTGGGCACCAAGCACAGATCATTTTGGCATGAAGTGCAGTTGAAAGAAGTACACTGACTGTTAGCTGAGTGTTACAGCAGGACACTTTTCGTCAGTGTCACACATTATTGGCCTCTCTCCAAGTTCTGGATTTCATATGCACAGCAAGTGTGAAAGCTGTCTGCTGTCTGATGGTAAGGTTATGTTAAGGGGCTGCTGCCACAGGGTGTCTGAATTAGACAATCTGTGTAAAGGTGTGTGTGTGTGTGTGTGTGTACACCTCAACATTTGTGTTCATTAAGACATTTAAGCATAGAAACATATAGACCTATATGAAAAGTGACAGAAACAAGGGTTTCCAGCCAGTTATTGAAAGTACAATATTTCCCACTCTGCTGAGCCTTCTGTCAGTAGAGAAATTGGTAGCTCTTCCTTTCTATGATTGACTTCTCCCTGTATCCCCATTGAACACTGCTGCTATTGTAACCAGGATAAAAATATCAGGGTGTTGTTCCGTCTCTGTGCCTTTTATCAGTACGGATCAGAAAACATACAACCACAAAAAACATCTAAATAGACCCAAAGGCTTTAGAGTGTTCTAGGAGATTGTATTTAAATTTATTTTATTCTTATATAGAAGACTTTCCCTAAAGTACAGCCATCCTGAATTCACAAAAACAACAAAACATAGTAGACATAAGCCATAGTTTGTGGTGTTACTTTTGGAGAACACAACTGCAATGTTCTTGTCTCAGAGGCCTACATACTTCTATGACAATGTGTGCATTTTTTTCACAGACATGAGCTAGTGCTGCACCAATGTTACCGTTTCTGGGAATATATTTGTTGCGGTGGATGCATTTTTCATTGTGAGCACCAAAAACATGACACATCTCTTTGGCAAACTTAGGCATTCTGGATAAAAAGACATCTAGTAGTCAGTTTTCACGTTAAAAGTTGAGGAATCACACTGGTAGGTCACAGATTTGAATCCCAGGAGCTACTAGGGATTAGAGTTTTCCATGGAAAAAAAATGAAATAGAAGATTAGTATGCTCTTCTTTCCAGAGGCGCTTCTGACAAGGTGCCCTTGTGTACTTAACCTCTCATAGCTCTGCAGGACTGAGCCGAAGCTCGCAGCGTGAACGTGAGGACCATTATGAATATGAAGTCATACAAAAAGGAAGCACACCACGGACACTGAGACCTTCACCTGCAGCCTTCATTCCTCTGCAGTGACTTGGCATGCATTTCACTAAATACTACAGTAGCACCTGGCAGGAAAAAAGCAGAGAGCAGAAAATAACCCTTTTGTATTAGCATATAGCCAGGCTCATAGCATGCAAACTATTGACATGATTGCTTTATTTTCATAATATGTTCTAGTTTTATTGCGATCTGTTAGATATAATGTGCTACTGGAGAATTTTTTTTCAGACTGAATAACCCTTCAACCTAATAGTGAATAACATGCTAATGCATGTTTATAGTATGTGAATAAATACAAGAAAATCTGATAAGACAACCATTTGATTATTATTATGCATGTTGGAGAACATCCCCCAGAAACCGACGCTGCCGCTCCCCACATAGATTTCTGGTTGGATAGGAGCTGAGTGTTTCAGAGACACGGTACATTGTTGCAGAAGGAACACTAATCTGACACATGCTTTTTTAAGAGCTCTAGAATCATAGCTTTTTTAAACTAAAGCTGTATTTAGTCCTGGTGAAATGTGAATCCTGCTCAGCCTCAAATGAAAAGGCCACAGTTTAATGACTCGCTGACCTTTAATCCTTTAATGTTTTACTTCCTCATTTAATACCATTGGGGCTCTTGTAGCAAACATGCCTGTGACTGAAAGCCTTTATTTTCTCCTTTACTTCCCACTAAATAAGAAGAAAAGGTTTGGGACCTGGAGTTCTGTGAGAGGTGTATTTTCTCCAGACGCAAAACATTACAGAATGCAGTGGTTCTTTTGAAAACACATAGTTTGTCTCATAATTGTAGGGAGGCAGTTGCTTGATGGTGTCAGTGCAGCAAACAATAATGCTCCTCAAACACACAGTCTTGCTGCATTTTCTGATGTGCATTGATTTTTCTCTAATGTCTATCACTTTATCTAAATTGACTGGTGGTCCCACATTGTTCGGCTTTCAGATAACATTTTATGGAGCTACAAGGAGAAATATTATGGAGAATGTTTGATTGTATAGTTTTTTTGAGAATTTGATGTGAGCGTTTACTTTCTTTTAGAATGTAGTTATAATCAAACTTTTAAAGTAAACAATAAATAGAAATAGAAATAATTGTAAATAACAAAACTTTTTCACTTTCTCAGGTTAAAATATTTTCGAACAATCTTTTACACGTAAACACAGGATGTGACCAAGAACCCAACGGACAGTCTAACAGAGCTTCAGAAAAAACTCAGCTCACACAGCTGAAGTGACTTTAAGACATTTCTACAACACACATGCCACAATATTTTCAATATGATCCCTGCACATTTTCCTCACAATGTCCTTTTCCCTGGATTCAGCGGCACACAGAGCACACTGAAGTTTGTTTTACCAGGCTGTGTTAATCTGTGATCGTGAAATGTCTTGTTATGATCTATTTACTGTGAATGCTGGGTGTGTGATGCTCCCTGGTTGACGTGCTCTGTGGACCGTGCGTGATACATTGAGCAGAAACCAGCAGATTAAGCAGATAGACTCTGAGGCTTTGTGCACAGAATTCGTCTGTCTGTCTGAGTTTTCTTAAACTGCAGGCTATTCTGAATTTATAGACTTAGACCTTTATAGACCTTATACTTAATGTACAATTAGTAACATTCATTAATTTAATGAGGGGGAGAAGCACACACTTTTGACTTTATATTGTTTTTGAATGGCAGCGTGTCAATATCAGTTTTGTCGTCACTCGGTGTTTAATAGGTTCTCGCATACACAGATGATAAATATCAAATAATAAATGCATATTTTTGTTTGTTTGTTTCCCTTAACCAGATGCAATGTGGACAGCAAAGTATCCCGAGTGGCTTGGCTTAATCGCACCACCATTCTATTTGCGGGAAAAGAGAAGTGGTCTTTGGATCCCCGTGTCATCCTCATGGAAAACACAGCGGTCACAGAGTACAGCATCAAGATCCAAAACGTTGACGTGCATGATGAGGGGCCGTATGTGTGTTCCATCCTCACAAACAAGAAACCAAAATCCACAAAAGTGCATCTCATTGTTCAGGGTAAGTCCTGGTAACTTCTCAGCACTGTCAGTGAATGAATTCAGCTGTAACCAATAATGGAGGTGTCAAATAAAATCAGTGCTGGATTCTTTTTGTCACCCTCCTAGGCGAAGCAGTGTAAACTCAAGTTCTAGTGTGGATCTGACCATTATCACTAGTCCTCTGTCATATCAAAAAATAAATCTTCCCTTTGTTTTAGGATGGTGCGATTAGATAGAACTCAGCAAGCATTAGGCCTGGTGATGAAACCAATCTCGATTTCATTCCAGATTGCTGATGGATATTGATTTAGGGCAAAGTACATTGAAAAATATCTTGGCTCAGTTTCACTGCAAATGTCTTCAACCTCAACTGTCAGCAATGAGACGTTTGTTATCTTATATGATGAAATCAATTTCCTTCAGGATGGGTTTTCACAAACAATTAGCTCCGCCCTGGGTCTGCATTTAAGGTGTGGGTCATGTAGCTGCATTAAGTTGACACGTAATTAAAAATTTGATGAAGTCATTGTGCCATGCCTGCAGGCTGAGTCTCGTAGCCAATATACCACACCCTATGAGGACATGCAGACCCTACCACTGGTGGTTTTAACATCAGTCCTGAGAAAAAAGACAAGAATGTGTCTTTGAGAAAGAAATGTGATTTCTTCTTCTTTTGAAAGACACTGCATTCAACTTCATGTGATCATCTAGTGAAAAATAATTGACATGATCTTCATGAAAAACAAGTTCAACTTTTTGATATTCACTTTCATGAAATCACAATTACCACTGAATATTTTTTACACTGTATAATTCATGATGATATCTCATTAACTCTTAATTGATGCTGAGAAGCATCAGGCCATGCTTTCAGTCAAACAATAGAAAGTATATTCTCGCACACACAGGGAAGCACGTTTCCAATTATATTTCCCATGGATTTTATCTGTCCTTTTTCATGTCCTTGAATAACCCAACCATCTGGATGCTTTAAGCTCACGCTAAAAAGCAGCCACGAGATCTGCAGAACAAGCAGAGCTGGTCTTTGATACACCTACAAAACACTGGTGTGCTCTGTGTAGTACACACCAAGGGAAGGATGCACCTGCTCCAACAATACGTGTGCATGTGAGAGCAACTAGTTTGAGGTTAGCAAGCCTCAAACTGGCTCCTGCCCTGTCATTCAGCCAGTAGATTTCAGTAATGCTCCAAGTCAGATTATAACAGTGAAATAATCACTCACTTTAGAATTATGGTCATCTTGTACCTTTTACATACAGGGTGTAAAAATGTTTCACATTTCAGCAAATGAGTTTAGAAGTATAAACTGTTAAATAACTATATGTTACAGATTTAACAACACATATATCTGTGTGGCAGTAACTCCGTTGGTAAAGCAGTTGTCTACAAACCCCAGGGTCAGCAGGTTGACTCCTGTCTCCCACTGGCCACATGTTGAGCTATCATTGACCAACATACCAAAGCCCCAGTAGCACTGATCTACTGCCTGGAAGCTGTCTAACAACAAATTCCCCAAAGTGTTAAATAAAGTAGTGTTGAGGGACAAAAGTTTGCAGATCCTTTGTGCAGCAGGAGTTATTGACAGCCAGTTACTCTGACAGAGTTAGCCAACTCAGCTCTGTCCAGACACCTATGGAGGGGAGGGACTGCAGGATGTTCATTCACTTTACAGATACAGACAGTTACTGTGCATTTCCTCCATCATCACTGACAAGAGAAGTTCATTTTACCTACTCCAGATGAATCATTAAGTCTCGTCACATACAAATTAATTAGACTTTGTTTAAGCATCAAACCCACCCAATTCCTCTGACTGCCATAAATTGCTGCAATTGTAAAACTTAACGTTGCACATAACTCACCAGGATTGAATCTGCAAGATTTTATATTCTTGTAGGTACTAAATAGCGTGTTTGTGTTAAGCTGAACAACATAGAACAGTACATTTATGTAGGTTTCCACAGGAGCTCCTGGTATTTTCTTTCCTGCAACCTTCCCTGAGGCAAAGGTCACTGAAGGAATTGTGATTTGCATTTCCATAGCAGGCACAAGTCCCTGAAAGGATTAAGCATAGTATGCCACTGCCATGTTTCATGCAAGTTTCTAATCATTTAAAATGTGGTGTTCGACCAATCAGGAACAACAATAAATGCGGAAACTGCCACAATAGTTCTGCAGCTTTAGAAACCATTACTCCTCAACTAGAGACGTTACTGGGAGTTTACTACTTTAAACTGATTCAGCTGAATAATAAAACAAGTAAATAAAAATGAATAAGATAGAATGCACGTTTGTAAAGATATTTCTAGTTGGTACACATAGAAGAGGCAGCTGTAAAATCTATTTCTGAGCTCTAGTGTTTTGGATTCAAATTGGAGCGTGTCTCCAGGCTGGAAAAACATTGATGCTTCCATTTGAAGAGATATACCAGTGTCTGTTTTACAATGCAAGTGAGCACTTTGTCACTGATCTCCCTATGAATTCTTGATACACACTTGTTTGTCTGACATTACATGGAGGAGAGATGAGGATGGGTTATAGGAGAGGAACCTAGTGTACTATTTCTTTCAGACGACCTTTTGTGCTGTATAGTTTCTGTATGAGAGTGTGATGCATAATGATGGTTACCATAGCAGTAGTGAAGCAGTGTGATATTTTATGTATGCAATCCTGCTGTTTAATTGGTAAAAGGGACAGACATGCAGGGAAATCTGTCCCCTACTGGCTATAATTTAGACCTGAATGCTATCTTGCACACACGATAATCCAGTGTTATGCAAATTATAAAATAATTGTCACTTTATTGTTAAAGGTTCTAAGAACATTTTTTTAAGAACCTGACACACACTAGAGTCACAAATGAATGGATACAGTACATACTGCTACCTTTTATGGCAAAGACACATCAGGAAGTCTACTGGGGGATGTTAGTGGTTCCTTTCCTCCCAACAGGCCAGCACCTCAGAAATGGAGATTGGTGTTGAACTTGTACACAGAGGACTCTGGAGGCTAACATCAATCAGCTCAGTGACCTTGTCAGCTGTTACCCTCAGGAACAAAGGACATCTTCTTCCATGGCCAGTGCACATGGGGAGTGGACCACATTACATTAAGGATAATATCTTGGAGTCCTTTTGTAGTAATATATATTAATACAAAATATTATTTATTTTCAGACGACAGGGAGTGGCAGCCAGCGAGCTAAGGACTACCACATGAGTAGTGGTAGTTTGCTACAAAGCCAACTTCAGAGAGACAGTTCAGTTAATGGGCTGTTTGCCTCTTATTGACTGCAGTGTAGCTGCACCACGTGTTATGTACAGGTTGGCCAATCATTTCCAATCATCATGAAGTTGACACATGAAAATGCACCTAATCTGGACTTCCTCACTCACTTTCTTTGATACATTCTAGGATTGGTAGGTTCTAAAACAATGCATTTTAGGACCACTGGTAATACATCTATCTATAACCCACTCATGCCCAAACTCAAATGCCACAGAACGCACTGCCATGGTCCGCTTTACTCTGCCTCTCATTCTCACACACACACATATATTCATATGCACGTCAGCTAGCAGGAAGGTGTGTAGTAACTCATGGAAATAGATATGTCTTGATATGGCATTGTAACCTCCACAAAGTTGTGGTGTAGTGTTGCCATCTGAATGCATGCTGACATAAGCTGCAGACACATTTAGCTGGTAAGACATTGACCAAATGAAAAAATATCCTTATTATCAAATGCACCATCTATCCCATACATGGATGGAGCATCGAGGCTACTCCTCGAGGCACAAACGCTTCAAAAAGTCCCAGTGTAGTTATTCCTAAGGCTATGGTGGTGGCACCATTACTTCTCTCTACCTTTCTCTTGTCTTGGGTTATTTGTCTAAAGCCTATTTTTATTTCTCTTCATTGTCATACACACTTTGAAATCTACATGCCATTTGTGATATTGTGTTCATGTTCTGACATTTGTTTTTGTTCAACCTGTTATAGTTCTGCACACGCTGAACCAGTTTCAAGGGATGGCATGTTATTTATCAGGGGTCATTATTTCCACTGCATTACAGTCTGATACATCATTTATTATATTGTATATTTTAATTCGTTCTGTTTATGGTTCTTCCTTCTCTCCTCTGGAACTGAGTACGTTTTTTAAGTAAAATAAGTTTTGAATCTTAATTAGTGGAAGCCCTTCAGTGTAGAATGGATCAGAGATGTCCTGGTTATGGAATTCTGATGTCCCTGTAGCTGTCCTTAACACTCGAACTCCCAGGATTTCATAACTACTAGAACGGCCGTAGGCGGTCATTTTTACCGCTATGTATTATCTGCATATAATTCCACTAATCATTATAAAATTAAGCATATATGGATCTATATTTTAAGGATAGGTTATAATATCAACAATAAAACGTCAAGAGGTGAGATTTTTTAAACTTTAGTCGCGTGAGAAGTAACATCTAACTGAACCGCTGTTATTATCGTCACATACGACTTTCAGTATCGTCTTTTTTTCAAACAAATTTTTAAGTTCTTCTTGGATGTTAGGATACAATAACTTTAAGAATGATCACAAACATACATTTCAGAAACCTTTATATACAAATATGAACCCCCGAATGGCCAAAACCGGTATTTAGACCATTACGGGCAAAGAACATGGAAATCCGGTAAAACTGTAAGAAAACGTCCTGGTGTATTGATTGCAGTGTTTATTTTATTTAGAAAAGATGTAATATTTTTAAAGTTCACTGAACGTATGCTGTACAGTCATCAAGTGTTCTCTCTAAGTGGTTCACTTGAACAAAATATCGCGCATCAAACTCTGATCAGATTCACAGTCCCTGATGCGTGAGGATCAGTTTCTCACGGTCCACGGTCCAGGAATAAAACTATACTTTAGACTAGCTGTAGTGTAAACAACTTCAAACAAGTGTTGCTAGGTAACAGTCCAGCTCCGACAGCCGTAAATTGTAGCAAACGCTGTAATGATTCACGTTCAAAACATACAGCGGTCAAAATGACCGCTCTGGTCGTTCTAGGTAGAAATAGTCATAACTCTTTTATGTTTTGTAATTTTATTATAAATTTGGTGTTAGAATAAAGTATACACATATTTAGGAAAAGTCAGGAACCTATAGGTATGTAGGTTTCATTTCAATAAAATTATTACATCATAAAAAATCAAAACGGTCAAAATGACCGCCTTGGTAGTTCTAGTGTTAATCACATTATAAACTAATACCTCTACCGTCACTCTGCAGACATATTTTCCTGCATCTATTCTTGTGATGTTCAAAAATGTCAAATTTAAACAGTTATTTTCTTTTTTTTTCTTTCCCACATGGACACAGTACGGCAGCCTGGTAGCAGAGTGTACCAGGTGTGTCCCTGCTGGCTCCCCGAGCGCCACCTGTGGCTGCTCACTGCTCCCCCCAAAGGGGATGGGTCAAATGCAAAGAACAAATTTGGTTGTAACATGTGAAAAACTTTATCAATGACAATAAAATGGATTCTTCTTCTTCTACTCAACACTGAAACACAAATGCATCACACACTGCACCTTTTTTTGTCTGCAGAAAAACCACAAATTCTTCTTCCTGTGCCCACTCATCACGTCAGAGTGAGACAAAGAGGTGAGTTTATAGGACCCAGAGATATAGCAGGAGCCTTTCACACGTTTGGTGAGAAAAGCAAACAATAACTAGACTTAGCAATTTCAGAAGAAATCGCGTGGGGGAGCATGATTGCTGCATGCTCGCCTGTCGGCGTCTTTGCGGCAAGTTTTTTCAAGTTGACAAAGTTGACAAAGACACAAAGTTGACAACGACAAAAAGCTGACAAAGACACAAAGTTGACAAAGACACAAAGTTGACAAAGATAAAAAGTCAAAAAAGTTGACACAAAGTTGGCAA
>JAUMTR010000006.1:1053867-1064623 GCA_032270685.1 Microctenopoma stevenorrisi | reverse complement strand
CTTAATTGAGGCAAGTGAGGCCTGCAGTTCTTTAGATGTTGTCCTGGGGTCTTTTGTGGCCTCTTGGATGAGTTGTCCCTGCACTCTTGGGGTAATTTGGCCGGCCGGCCACTCCTGGGAAGGTTCACCACTGTTCCATGTTTTTGCCATTTGTGGATAATGGCTCTTACTGTGGTTCGCTGGAGTCCCAAAGATTTAGAAATGGCTTTATAACCTTTACCAGACTGATCTCAATTACTTTAGTTCTCATTTGTTCCTGAATTTCTTTGGATCTTGGCATGACTTTTTCACACAGGGCCATGTAGATTTGGAGTTTTTTTTAAATACGTTTTTGATAACGTAAACCTTCATTTAAAAACTGCATTTTGTGTTCAATTATGTTATCTTTGACTGATAGTTAACGGTTTTTGATGAGCAGAAACATTTAAGTGTGACAAACGAATAAGAATAAGAAATCAGGAAGGGGGCAAATAGTTTTTCACACCACTGTATTTACTTTGTTGTAGTTTCTAAAATGTTCAAAAAAGTTGTCATCTGTACAGAATTTCTTGGAAGTAAACAGGCCTTGGGCTGCTGTCATGTGGGGTTTAAATAGACTGAGGTATCAGCTTGTCCAATCAGGTGGCAGCAATTAATTCAAACGGGTAAATCACAGGGTGCCACCTGTTGCCTATCACTAATACACACACATCACTACACTTGTGAGGACAATCATTGTCATAATGCATTCTTTAGCCCCTAACTGTAACTATCATAACTGAATACCTTAACCTCACCCACGGGAAGGCATGTTGCAGGTATTTTGGACTTTTTTCTGCAGTACAGGGACACTGCCGAGGTGAGCTTTGGTGGCCCTGAGCAAATTGACATTTTTTTCACACCCAGAATGGAGGTTTAAAGCTTTAAAAATATTTCCAGAATACACAGTAATACCCATCAAACCCCAACAAAGCTGCTAATTCATTTATCCAGGTGAAACACTGCAAAGCAACATGTCATTTTTGCAGCACTAAAACAAATGGGACACTGAACCACATGTTTTTCCGAGCGGAATTTCAGACACACATTCAAATTTATCCAAATAGCATATTTTCTATTAACCATGCTTTCTTTTAATGTTTGCATTAAACATAAATGTAAAACATTGAATGTGACAGAATATAATATATATATTTTCCGTCATCTGTTAGAAACAGTCTCTCTGTTCATTAAAACTCTACAGTTTCTTGAGGCAGCAGGACAGATGTGTTGATAATGTGCCACACCATGAATGCATTTGTTTTACACCACTGGTGTTATTAAGAGGCTGTGGGCAACCTCTCCAAAGGAGTCATGAAATTATTGTGCTAAAACCTTTGAGAACAGATTATTTTAGTGAGAGAGATGCTTTCACAGATGCCCAGTGCTACAACAGTTTGCTGAACTTCTTAAATGTACTGCATGTCTGTGTATTTTGGTAATAAACACATTTAGTTCCTCTTTGACTTTCAATGACAGGTGAGAGGTCTGTTCACACAAAGCAGCGTAGTCTTCTTTCCAGTTTCATAAACATTTTGAGTGTTTAAGTCCTGTCCACCATAAAACCAGCCTCCTCAGGGTTGTTGTCTTGGTGCTAGCTATGTGTAAATATATATAGCTTGATGTTATCTAACATATATTTGTAGAGAAACAAACTTCCCAAAAATCTACTTCAGGTTCTTGGGATCTAATGGTGTGTCTACATAAAATTAAATCGGACACAAATTTGCCTCAGTGGACTTTGTTGTCGTCTGTTCTCTTATGTTAGACCCTGGAATATTTTTTTATTATTTATATTTATTAATATTTATATGAAAATGTGATTTCTTATCATATTTTCTGTGGTCTTTGTTTTACCAAGAATATGTACTTTACTTAGTTGTCTTGAGAATATGCATACATAACTAAAAATGAAGACTCTGTCTTATGAAAGCATAAGTCTGTTTTAAAAGAGAAAGAGAGAAACAGTCATTTAAAAAAAGTTTTAAATGATTTATTGTATTATTTATTTTAAATTTTTCATTTTATGCTAAACTGTGTCTTTGTATCTGGAGAAATTTTTCTTTAAGAGAGTAACAGACTGGACTGTGACTGGGGAGGACGCTGCGGGACTGAACCTTCTGAATGTAT
The DNA here is from genome assembly GCA_032270685.1 of Microctenopoma stevenorrisi. Lineage (NCBI taxonomy): Eukaryota > Metazoa > Chordata > Actinopteri > Anabantiformes > Anabantidae > Microctenopoma > Microctenopoma stevenorrisi. The sequence continues at coordinate 1,062,475 of JAUMTR010000006.1, read as the reverse complement.
GTGTATGTGTGGGCATTCAAGCAGTGCCAATGGTCAGTTTGTTTTTTTAGATGCAAAGCCAGATTACTCTGTATGAAGATTCCTCCTGAGCCTGCTGCTGCTTTCTCTGTCGGAGGTCTTAGGCACATGTGTAGCCTACTTCAAGAAATCTGTTTTTCAGGAGAAATCCAGTTATGAAAACCCCCTTTTCAGATAACAAAAATCCGGTTTATTGTTTTCTTAACAATTAAGTCATTGGCTTACTGAGGAATTGGCTGAGATCTTCCAATCGCCAGTTTCTACCTGAGATTTTTCACAGTTCTTGCTCATAATTCATAATCTTGAAGCTTCTTCAGCAGCACGGATTATTATTTGTACATTGACTGTACATAGTATAATGGTGATCTGACCGTTTTGACACATTACTTTTTGCCTCAAGTTTGCCTGAAGCCACTGTGAAGAGCGTGAGGTGAGACTAGAATGTGACACTCCAGTCCAGGCTTTAACACCCTGACATTTGCCATGCTTATTTTTGGTTACTTGAAATGTTGATCTTTTTAAAGATTACTCTGACTGTAAATCTGTGTATTCATTGAAAATAAGCCTATTTTGATAAGAGCTCAGAATGTTAGAGTAATATCATATCTTATTACTAGCCCATTGATTAATCACATTTCCTGGCCCTCAATAGTACTTAGCATGCCAACAGTAAAGGTTCCGTTACAGCCTGGAAAGTATACATTTTTAATAATGTAGGCTTGGATTACATGGTGGATTGTGCGTGACCTTTTATGAGACATAAAAGAGAGCCAACAACTCATCAATGAATCCAATGTCATGGCTTGAATCGGATCAGATGGTTTGCAGTGTGTCAAGAGCATGGAGGAGATACCAGGAGGCAGGCAGGTATGCTAGGAGAGCTGGACTGGGCCTTAATCTATAAACCGGACTGGTGTCTGCGCCTTTCTGCAAGAAAGAAGAAGATTATGGTGTTATATTATTCGTACAAACAAAACATGATATTTTGAGCACAGAAAATGTAAACAGAGCAAACAATCATTTATGTTGTCTTTCTGCTATCATCTATAAAAACACACATTTTATAAACTTGTCCTCTTGCAAATTTTGTTTCTTTGCGCTCAACGCTTGCAGCAGCCGGTAGAGAGTAGTAGCTTGAGCGAGACTGACAATCTTGGTGTGTTGTGATTGGCTGATCTTCTTCTGGTCTGTGATTGGTTGGTTTTGTGGCACATTTGTAATGCTGTGACAGGAGTTGAGCGCGCCCACAGGTCGAGTTGAATGAACACAGAAGTGAGACACTGAGCGAGTGAGAGCTCCGGGCTCGTTGAGCGCAAAGAAAAGAAATTTGTAAGTGGACAAGTTTATAAAATGCATCAACAGGGCTGGTGGTAGTGGTGTAATGGTGTGGGGGACATTTTCTTGGGACACTTTGGACCACTTAGTACTAATTGTTGCAACTCCACAGCCTACCTGAGTATTGTTGCTGACCATGTCCATCCCTTTATGACCACAGTGTACCCATCTTCTGATGGCTACTTCCAGCAGGATAATGCACCATGTCATAAAGCATCTCAGACTGGTTTCTTGAACATTACAATGTGTTCACTGTACTTAAACGGCCTCCACACTCACCAGATCTTAATCCAATAGAGCACCTCTGGGATGTAGGATATCTCTGAGTTTCTAGTACCTTGTTGAATCTATGCCAGAATTTCGGCAGTTCTGAAGGCAAAGAAGGGTCCAACCCCATACTAGCATGGTATGCCTAATAAAGTGGCCGGTGAGTTTATATTTTTTAAATTAACATTTTACGTGTTTTCACAGCAGTTTTTTCACACCATTTTTAAAAAAGTTGGTTCGCCTTGTGAAAATATCATATCTGCATAACAACAGACTGCAGTGCTATGCAATTCTCATTATTCAATTTTTATTTGCAATAAATTATAGAAAATAACTCTAATCTAAAAAACTTATTTAATAGGAGAAATTGTAAAATTTTAGGAGGAAAAAGGTGATATTTAAACTTAAGGCTTTTAAAAAACCTTTGGACAGGAGTCATGCTGTATTAAAATTTTTTTAAATCAGATACATATCGTTTTAACGCAGGACTTCAAATAATAAGTCTCGAAGTCAACAGTCTGACCTTTTCAGCATACTTTCAAATATGTTTTAGATAACTCTGACCTTGTGGAGAGTAAGAAAGAGTAAAAAATCTTTTTGACCCTTGCTGGTCTGAGCATTAATGTCTTCCCTCAAATGCAAAGACATGTAACAAGGACCACTCTGACAAGTTCTCTTTAATTCATTTCCTCTGCTTGTCACTTGATGATGTATTTAAGAGGATTTATGCACCCGTTCTGCTACACAGGTGACATGTCGGCCTGGTTATATGGGACATAAAGTTTCTACATGCTTTTTATTACATGCTGACCTCCTAATCTACTGGCAAGGTGCAGCAGGTACCTATTAGTCTGTGTGCATGGCGAACTATGGTGCCAGGTGGGTGGTTCTGTTTAGGTCTTGTTTTTGAATAAATAAGTGATCCTGTACTTCCATTTATTTTCATTCCAAGAAACCTCCAAGTTAGGAAAACTCTTTTTCATAATTATGGGGGTAAGAAATGTTTTAGAAATTAGGAAAATTTTATCATCAACACTCTTGCTGGCAGCATACATTGTGAATAGAAGGTACACAAGGTCACATCTATAAAACATTCTTCCACTGACTTTGACTAAAGTTTGGTTCTAGAAAATACACTATCATTAGCACATACTTTACTTTGTGACTCTGAAATGGTGAGCTAGCTCACACTCACAGCAAACTGTACAATACAGTCAATGCAATTACTCCCACAGCAAATGTCGGGTTAGCATACAGAATAAAAGAGTGAAAACAGCTCTTTCTTATTTGAATGGTCATTGATGCCCTGTGCCTCCACTGGCTTGAAACTCTATTACTTTAATGTTTTTTGGCGCACTGCAGGATGCAGTACATTGTAATGTGGCACAAACCTTCAAATTCTTTATGAGAAGACAGCACACATGGGTGTGGAATGGAAGAGACTGAAAATGTAAGAGGACAACATGCAAAAAGAAGAGTTATCTCACGATTATATAAAAACTCTCAATCTGACCTTTATTGACTTATATAAAATATTTATTGGAATTCAATTCAGTTCAGTTTTATTTATATGGTTCCAAATCACAACACGAGTCATCTCAGTGACAGTTTACACTTTGAAGCTTAATGCCTTACAGAATATAGGTAAATACAGAATAATGTAGAAAACCCAACAGTCCCACTTTAGCAAGCACTGAGGTGACAGTGAAGGGGAAAAACTCCCCATAAGAGGAAGAAACCTCCAGCAGAACAAGGCTCAGGGTGGGCGGTCAATATCAACACCATAAAACACCAGATGAAACACAAGGCAGGTTGGTAGGACCAGCAACTGCACACTGGATATCATACAGTTCTGAGTTGTGATTCCTGCAGAGAGGTACAGAGAGAGGGGGTCAAAGAGGAAGAAGCAAAACTACAGGAGAGAGAAGACATATAGTCAATGGCAGTATTGATATATAAGCTCTAAGTATACGCTTTATGAAAAAAGAAAAGTCTTAAGTCTAGTCTAAAAGGTAGAGAGGGGCGTCTGCCTCCCGAACGTTAACTGGGAGCTGGTTTCACATTAGAGGAGCTTGATAGCTAAATGCTCTGCTTCCCATTCTACATTTAGAAACTCTAGGAACCACTAGTAGACCAGCACTCTGAGAGCATAGTGCTCTGCTGGGATAATAAGGTTCTATCAGGTCTTTAAGATATGTGGGGGCCTGATCATCTCCCTTCTGGGATCAAGGGCTTGTCATGGCAGAAGGGCTTTCGTGGTCTGGTGATCCTCAGAGCTATGGTGTCAGGAGCTATATACTCCTGCTAGGATATCCCATGGCAAACTATAAAATCTCAAGGAGCAGCGTTTCTCTTGCCCAGGAAAGCGTACCCGGGGCCCCACCCCGGAGTCAGGCATGGGGTGGGCGCTCACCAGCGAGCGCCTGGTGGGGGGTCCATGGGGTCCAGCCAGGCTAAGCTCGAAGGAGTTTCAGAATCCACTTCTGAAATGTCAGAGTTAATTACACAGTGAGTATTTAAATATGAATTTCTCAATCAAGTTTTTTTTGGCCCTTTAATACTAAATAAGGCTGCTTGTGATCCAGCACTTATATTTATCTACAGTAAATATTCGTTACATACAGTATTTATTTGACACAATGGAAATAGCAGCTGCCGCAAAAAAATGTTAATGCCATTAAATTTTTTATATGATTAAAGCTTTTCGTAAAGTTGTTATTGACTGATTAAATCATTCATATCAAAACTTCTAAAACTGACATTAGAGGATCCACTTGAGTAAAAATGTATCCCTCTGCTGTATCACTCTCTCTTCCTATGGTTCTACACTATACTCCGACAATAATACATTACTAATTAATTTGGGGTTTGAAACATTTAGAGGGTTTGCAATATCTGCAGAAACCTATCTTTCAGATGATATATTTTTTATATATAATATGAATATCATATATTCGAAATTTGGATGAAACCAGAGCAAAACACTGAGCTACATGTCATTAATCTGATAATTAAACTGTGTCTTATTCCTTTGTTGCCTCTCTTTGACTTCAGCTTTAAAATGTTGACTAGTGTTTTCACTGGACTTTGCTCTGTGTTCCTAAATCCACTCTGCTTGTCCTCCTTTCTCTCTGTTGCTATTGCTGCTAAATGCATTTCAATGTTCAGATCACGATTGTATTAAGAAGATCTGAGTACTGGATTATATGATGGCATCCAATTCGTTGGCATGACTAAGTGGCAAATCAAAGCATTTTTGACCCTTTTGGATCGGGGATATTATTCCCTACATGTTCTGCAGAAGAAGAGACAAGCTGACCAACTTCATGTCGACACACTTTTCACAGTTGAAACACTTATGTCTCAAGTAAAACAGTAATATTTATTACAAAATAAATATAAGGCAGTGTGGGACATTCTGAAAATAAATGTAAAAATGTAAAATAAAAAGCAAAATACAAAAAATTGTATTTTATAGCTGAGGTTCAGATTGAGGTTGTTACTAACTTGCTGCTAACCACAGAGGCTGTAATAAGCGGCAGTAAACAAAGCAGACTTTTGTTTTGCAGCGTTGATTTTCTGACTACTGCACATTAGAATATTGGTGTACCCCCACACCCTACATGACATTACATGCAGTTCTAACTTCTATCCACAGCATGTGGTTAATTTGATTCCTTTAAATTCAATGGAGAGTCCACGTAAATTCATCCTGCATCACGAAAAGCTACTGTTACCGTGGTTACTTTTAATCTTCCTCTTCTCAGTCCTGACAGTCTGAATGTGCAATAGATCAACAATCCAAATGTCTGCCTTGTGTTTCTGTTGACTGATTAATGTTTGTATTTATAGTTGACATGATGATAGTGTTTTACCACATTTTGTGAGAAACAGATCAGTCATATGGAGGTCAAACCATAAACACATCATCTTCTGTAGATCCCCCCCAAAAACATTGTTCAGTGGCCACTGGACCTGTTTCAGTTCTACAAATATGTTTCACACTCGATTCCAGGGAGCTTGAGAATGACAGTTTTGGGATAACCATGACCTGGATGACTGGGAATCTTCACAGAGGGCATTTTAGAAACAAGTTAGTGGAAAATAGAATGTGATTTCATCTGCATTTGATCTCCTGGGACTTGAGGACTTGTGATACACAGGAGCAACAACAAATGGGAGCTTTAATTCTGCTAGAAATCTTTGAAGCATTCGTCTTGAACGAGCTTAATGTAGCATTGTCTTCCTACTTATTACTGCTTTACATTTCATATAAACGAGTCTACAGCAGCTGTACATGTATACATTCAGCATTGTGCTGTTCATCATTTATTTATTAATTCTATATAATGGGGCTTTTTGGTCATCTTACAATTAGAAGCTTTGTCACTAGACAAAAAAGTGTGTAAGTGACTATAAGGAACACATCCAGAAATCAGGTGTGGGCAAGCAACACTAATTGGAACCTCCTTTCCCTTCTGGAGCAGTGTGATATCTGTGGCACGGTGTACAGAGAAAACACAGCTACAGCTGGTGTACCCTAAGTCTACCACCAAATCAAACTACACAGATTCTGTCAAGTAAAGCTTGTTAGCAAGCTTGGGAGGAAACACTTACTGCTTACAGTGTCACTCCAGTCAAAATAACTTTTGGTCTCAGCAGTAGATGATATTTTTAAATACCTTTAATACTACATTATCCAAAGCTCTGGCTCTGCTCTGCTACTCTCCACAATGCTCCAAAACCCATAATCAAACAGAAACAATAAAAATAATATATAGACATTCTCTAGTTGGTTAAAAGGATAAACAAACACTAGTGTATATGAGCTTAGGACTACAAGCTAATGTTCTGGCATCTGTGCAGCCCTCTTTGATCAAGACTTGTTTAGATGGAAGCCTAACAACGTCAAAAGAAACAGTAAGAAACAGGCAGAGCCATCATTCACTGGTGTAAGTTTGAGGTGGTTTTATGTTGATTGCAGATATTAGCATAAATTAACATATACTTTAACATGCTCCCAATGAATGCTGAATGTATGTATGGGCCCTAAACTGAACACACCAGAGCTGCTGAAATAGTGGAGCTCCTAAATTAGTAAAACTAATCATTTATTAGTTGCATATTTAGTCAGTCACTGGAAATGGGATTTTGGTGATCATTATTTTTGCCCTCCACTTAATGCTAGATTTTCTGTCCAATTTCCTCTTCTTTAGCCTGGCTTCAGCATACTAATGCAGTTGGCACACACAAACACCAGCGACAGAAATGTGTTCTAATGCGTTTGAATGCTTGAGCGTGAACTGGGTTAACACGAATGCTCCATGTGGAGGGAGTTTGTGAAAGGAAGAAATTGCTGAAGGATTCCTCGTCTAAGGTGTCAGCTCTTTTTCACTGGGTCTCAAAAGTAAATTATGTGGCAATTTTGTGGTCAATGTAATATGAGTTAATTTAGATAAAGTTGTAAAATAGAGACTTAATTATTCAAAAGCACAAGCAAAGAAATGCTGGAATAAAACGTGCGAGAGACCAGCACTGGTAATAATCGCTGTCAGCTCATCAATAAAATTAAGACATCGCTACAATGCAGGACTTGTAAATACAAGGAATTAAAGACTCGGCTATCTCAGCCAGCATGTGTGCAGAGATTTTCTCGTGCTGATCACAAGGCAATATATTTACTCCGTGCATTATCCTCTGCCATTTGGTTTCACTTCAGTGTTGCTGCCATTACTCTGGACCGGATCCTGGAACATAAGATGTGATGGGTCCCATATGAAAAGCTGCCTTTGAACTGAGAAAGCTCAGGCAGTTTGAAGACAGGTGTCACTGCTTGTGCCTTCTACCAGCCAGTGAGGAAAAAAAAACTAACCTAGTTTATTTCTACCCCACCAAAGCATGAGCAGGCATCCCAAGTGTTTTATCACACTTCCTAGGCTGGGAGGTTTAGAGCTCTTTCCTGTTCCTTCTCTCAGCGTCGGGTGTGTCTCTGAATTAACAATAACCACTGACAGGAACACTGAATGTAACCGAGATATGTGTCATGGATGTCTATTGTTCCGAGATGAGATGGCAGATTGGAAAACGAACTGACAGCAATCCCTTTGATGTTTCAGATGCATGGTAATTTGTTATGAAGGAAGAGTTAGTATCCATTATAGATCTGGTGAATGTTGGCACAGGAGCCGAGACTTTGATGTAGGGAGGTTTCGGAGGTTCAGGTTTACCGTTACAGAATTCTAAGAACAGCTTCTTTTCTTCACGTTCTCATTGATTTACATCTAATAAGATCACATTAGTGGTGTTTTTACAGTACTGTTTTAGAACTCTTCTCCTGAATGCTGTTAAAATCATTAGGCTGGAGCAAATGTCCATGTGGCTGTTGTTTTTTTGTGCTACATGTAAGATTTTACAAAACAACTGCATGCCAGACAAAACAAATACGTACAAAGAGAAAATGTGCCCATTCCACTTAACACATATTCTCAGTCTTCTGGTCAAAACTCATTTGGAATCATGAGGAATGAGTTTGACGGTCCTCAGGTTTCTCTTCGCCCTGACACTGTGACCAGTGTGCCCTGTGATTTGATGCTGCATCTTACTAGTGTGATCAGGACCTCAGGATGTTTGACATTTTACAGAAAAGGACCGTGACCTCTTGATTTAAGGGAGATGGCCTTCATCCCTGCCACTTGCTCATGTTACTGGCACGCTTCTAGGGATGTGATATTCTCTTAATAGTTAGGACACTGCTTCAGTCTCGATTCTTGATTCAGACCCTGAATGACTATTATCGATGGGTGTCTCAATTCATTTCCAGTCAATTCAACGAACAACAACACTGAGAATAACAAAACATACACAATTAAACACAAATGAACAACATTAACACATGAAGGTGTCACATTAATCATCAATTCAATTCAATTCAATTCATCTTTATTTGTATAGCGCCAAATCACAACGAAAGTCATTTCAGGGCACTTTA
>JAUMTR010000006.1:1041252-1051761 GCA_032270685.1 Microctenopoma stevenorrisi | reverse complement strand
CAATTGTATCTCTGATATTTATGATTTTATTAGTAAAGAAGTTCATGAAGTCATTACTGCTGAGATGTGGAGGAATAATAATCATCACATGTGGCACATTAATAGCACACAGCTATTCTGCAACAGAAACACTGTCTACACTGTATTTATGATGAATGTGATGTTAGAAAATCTCTCTTTCTTTTAAAAACGGGGACACTTTAAAACTCTTTTTGAAAACTTTCCAGCATTATGGCCTATTGCCAAGGCAGTCAACACAGAGATGTTTAACCTGCACAAACCCAGAAGTGGGTGTAGAGCCTTGCCATGTAGACTCTTAGGTCCAACTCCTTTAATTGTTCATTTTCATTTCATAATAGAGTTCTCTATTACACTCTTTAGATATTCTTCTCACAACCATTCCAACCCTTAAAGATAAGAATAAAGATTTCACATCTAGTTGAAATTTGATGTATGCATTTCACTACATATATTTTACTGCAATAAGCAATAATAACACACATTTAAGATGCTATTCTATTTGGCTCAGTACTTTCAAGCAGAAGTTTTGGAACAGTTTATAAAATCAGATTTTTATAGTTTTGACCCTTGAAGCCCAGTTTATGGGAATCTTTTCTCATTGTCATGAGGAAAAATGCAGCTAAAAAAATCTATCACACATTTTACCATCGCATTGTCTGACTGGAGAATAGACATAAATGTATAATTCATATTCTGACAGTCCACAATGTACGGTATTGTTACAATGCACACTATACCACCATGTTTTTGTGCTCAGCAGATAAGGAGACATTATTGTAGTTCTGCCCTGTATCTGGTCTTCTCTCTGTGAATAAAGCGCATATGCAAACAAAATGATAGTTGACATTAAAAGAAAATATATCATTACAAAGAAATAAAATCACCTCAGTCAAGCGCTTATGTTAAATAAACACCCACATAAAGCATCCTTTCCCTCAGCCTCTTTGTTGCATTTTCTAATTAATTACTGGCTGTGAAACCTTGGCTATGCAGACATGAAAACTTACGTGTCTCAGGGCCCCCAGTCATATCCATTAACAGCCCCAGTGGCAGTGGGAGCAGTGTTTTTAATCACCTGGCCATTGGCATTCTCAAGCTGGAGGTCCAGCTTGTTCCTTCATCTCTGCTGGAGGTCAGCGTGGCTGAGAAAGTGATGTCGGCTGTGTCCTCAAACCACTGTACTTCGGCACTGGATATTTAGAGCCTCTTAAAGGCACCACATGTTACATTTTATCCTGAATGAATCATTACCACATTAGTTCTGTGGCATTAGTCTAATTGCTGTAAACAGGAGATGACTGTGGGGAAGCCTCTTCACTGCACCATTCAGGTTTGGCAGTAAATCTGTTGATTTTGCATCTTTTCTAAAGGGTCTAGTTCATGGAACATACTGCAGAGTGGCCTAACTTTGATCATAGAGTAATTCTTTAAATTACTCCTGTTGATGAATTCAAAGGAGTTCAAAAGTCATATTAGAAGCATTTTAAATGTTACAGGAAAATACTAGACTGAAACTCAAAATAGGCTAGATCTACCAATTCCGGCAGCTGATCTGAGCCGCGCCGGGGTGTTCACCTCGCGATGTAGTTTGCCACATGGGGCATTTGGGCCGGGTGCCATGCCACACTGAATGAAAACAGGCAGGGCTGTGGTGGGGAGCATACAATACACGAGGGAAACCAGCCGGTGGGTCACATGCACCCCATGGACAGTTCAGTCACTGCAAGTGTAATGGGATAATTATGATATCAATGTATGGGGCAGCATAAAAGTATACAGTCTGCAAGGGGGGCGCAGAGTACAGTACTAAAGTAGTAGAGTACAAATATGTGTGTGTGTATTAATGTTGAATCTGTCCTCCTCCTAATCCTGGACAATCCCTCCCACTACACAGTGTTCTGGCTGGAAAAAAGGAGCACGTTCAGCCACAGACATATCAGTGTCAAGTGCTCCACAGAACGCCACAGGAAATAATTTCTTCCTGTGGCCATCACACTCTAAAATGAGATGATTCATTCAGACCTTGTGTACATTTAATAATAATGCAACAAACATGCAACCTGGTGTGACTGGGAATCAAACTCACTCACCGTTGGGTTTGAAGACAACTCTCTACCCACTGAGCTATCATGCCACCCCACAGTTACACAGTTTTATTGGCAGTGTAGTATTGACTGTTTAAGTTTCCCCCTCGGTTTATCAATAGTTCATTCCAGTTTTTGAACGCCGTTGAGTACAGATAGGTCCAGTCCTGATCTTACCACGTATCATCGCAGCATATCGCGATGACTTGCCAGAATTCCCGCAGTGCACAGCAGGACACTGAATGACTCTCATATCAGTGTGACAGCATGCATTTCTTGAGTAAGCTAATTTCTATCACGTAGACCAGAAACATGGTTTCCATAATCAGGGTAGTGGATTAGAAAAACGTGATTTCCCCAGGTAGATTTCTCCCAAAGAACACTTTTTCTAAGAGTGCATGTGCAGGACAACGGCTGCACAAACTCACTCTGCTACCTCCAGTACAGGGGAGCAGCTGGATGAAAGGGGGATCATTACACAGTGCAATGGTGTTGTATTTTAAATCAAGTCAGACTAAAACTGAAGGCAACACAGAGTGCACTGTAGATGTAAATAAGTCACATTTGATGTGTAGATTTGAATTGTCAAAGTCTCTGTCTGTATATACTGTATCAGAAGAACTACACTGATTATTTAAGTGCATTTTTCACATATGTGCACGTAAAATGCACCGCAGAAAGCACACCAAACCAAATATTTACACACACAGACACACACAGAAGAGACATATATGAAGTAAACAGCCCAAACAAACAATCTAGCTTCCAAGAGAGCGCGGGTAAAAAAAGAAACCAACAATGTTTAACCGTGCCATCATGATCAAACAGATCAAAACAGAAAGATATGCTAACCCTGTTGTTGTCTTTTTAGAGTGTCAAAAGGAAGCTTCTTTTGGGCTTTTGTCATTGTCCCAACGAACAACATGTGGAGGGCGTGAGAAACTTTCCTGTCCAACTGTCCTGCTATCACAACACACGCCTTTGTGCTGTTAAAAGAGTTTCCTCGTTTATTTTATTAGCTTTAATACAAGCGAGGGCCAAGACGCCCCCAAAATCAAGAGCTGTTCCTCTATCCTGGTGGTGGAAAACAAAGGCTGACACAGAACGGCATAATGGACAAAATACTGTATGAGACACATCATTGTTGTGGAACTCTCAGGCCTACACAACAACTGTTAGCGCCTAACTTTACACGTTACTTGTGGTAAATATATAACAACTTCATCTACTTTCCTGTTAAGTTTAGTTGCATGAAATATAATCTAGGACCTTTGGAAACTTGTGTCTGACGTGTTTGTTGTTTGTACTTCAAGGTGTATGAATGAATGGACATAAAAAATTAAGATCATTTCTAAAATGTACGTATTGTTTCAATCAAGCAGACTGCGTTGCGTAGACCTGAATACAGATGTAATATTAGATGTGAACCAGTCCCTGCTTTCACAGGGTGCAATGAAAAACAAATGCCTCCCTTTTTCTCTTGCAGCTTACTCTAGCTGGCAATATGATCATAATAATATTCTAGTTTTTTTATGATCAAAAGGTCTTTTTTCCTATCCCCCGAAAATCTGTATTATCATCCTCTATTGCTTAAACAATCAACAATCAAAGAATATTTCCTGCACTGTAAGCTCTTCTGGATTACATAAATGATGACACGTGCTTAATGAATGCATTGATTGCTGGGGCTTTGGTGTATTTTGTTGCCAGACAGTGAAGAGAAGATGACGGGGGCAGGAGAGACAGCCAGATGGCAATCTGGAGCATCAATCTCTCTTTATAGGAAAGTGACAAAAGGAGAAACAAGCTGTATGTCACATGATGTGCAATTTGCTACATTTTGTCAACTTTGCTAACTTTGTCAACAACATCTTTGCACGGAACTGCACGTTCCCAAAGTGTTAGTATCCACAAATCTGTTGTATCCAGAATTAGAAAATCCTCTTTTAGGAAGGTAGAAAAGAAAACAAATTTTTTCTCTAAGAGACATTTAAGTCCTTTGAAACTTGACTGTTGGGTGTGGTTGCAGGTGCAGCACTGCACCTTTCTGACACCACCAATGGTGCTGGTTGTGGTCAGAGATCAGAGTTGCACTTGCTGTTTGTTGAAATCTCAATAATTCTCCCATTTTTTTAGCGCTAATTCAACATCTACACCCAGATAATTACATTACATTACTAGCTACTGGGCTCTTCTCACGTCTCTTCTTTTCTTTTTTAGTGTGCATGCTGACACTTTTCTCACCTCCTGTCTCTGCTGTGCTCCAGCAAGAAGCTGTTGGCTCGTCCATGGGCTAGAAGTAGGGGTTTCAACAATTGCACTCCTTCTGGTGTCAAAATTGCAGCTCCTGCCTCTGACAGTGGCAACTAAAATGACGGCAAAGTTATTTTATTTGTATTCTTGCTGTGAGAAATAAAGAATCGGTTCAGTGAGAAACTAAATTTGTTCACCAAATAACCAAATAAGAAAACATGAAAGTTTCCACCTCTGGATATGATATGTTCATTGAGCAGGTGTATTCGTTGGGATGAAGTCAGCATCAAAGGCGTGAACCAGCACTGATCTTTGTCATTATGTGGAATTAAAGCTGTGTGTAATTGTCCTTCTTGTAATGCAGTCAATTTTGTCCCTAGTTTAATTTGTGTAATGCTGCTGTCTGAGTGCGCGCTGTGTAAATGTTAGAAAAAAGGAAATTAAGCAATTTTCAGAGGTGATACTTTTACGTTTGAACTGACCTGAAATGGAAATACAATGTAGTAATTATTTCCCAGGAACATGCCAACCCAATATCATGACACTTTTCATTACTTTTTATTTATATTGTAAATGTGACAGATACTATTTTTTGAAACTGTTTAATTATTACTGTTTGTCTTTTAATATTATGTGTGAGAGCATTTGAAGAAAAGATGCTTTAATCTCGCTGAAAGTAATATGTCAGTGTAAATAGCATGTAGCATTTTCCTTGAATAATATGGTGTTTACATGCATTGGATTCCGACTCTTGATTCAAGGCTTTAATCACACAGGTTACACACAACGTAGAACCCCGACACACAGATCAAGCTGGTCCAGCCAGAGAGACGGAATCATGTTTTACTCCGAATCAGTCTGATGCTCGTCTAATGAGCAGTTTGGCTTAGACACATGATGAAGAAGAAAATCAATCATGTATAACACCACAGCGAGTCAGAGAATTGTCAGATTTGTCAGCTAATTTCATGCTAATTGAGTCCCCCAACCTGGGGGAACCTCATCACTGTTCTAATCACGTGGTGGAGGCGAGCCTGCTGCTCACGTGTCCTTAATTAAGCTAAAAACATCAATCACGATTTTCCTTCCTCCCCTCAGTGCCCGCCAGGATCACTAACATATCGAAGGACATCACAGTGAACGAGGGCAGCAACGTTAATCTTATGTGCTTGGCAGTGGGTCGACCTGAGGCTAACATCGTATGGAATCATCACTCACCACGAGGTAAGCCACACTAATTTTATTTCATCACCTTATGCACCTCATCTATTAATGCTGCTGTGTTTACTTTAATGCTTAGTGGAGAACAGGAAGATTTGATTTGATTAGTACAGAGTTTCAGTTTGTGACATGTCGTGTCAGCAGGTACACAATCAAATGTCACAGCTCTCACCTGTACCTTTTTCTAATTTCTTCTTCTGTCAGGTAAATCAGAACTTTAACTAAACCAATGTGTCAGGGAATAAAAAGCAGTATTATCACAGTGTAAAGGTGACTGAACCATCCTCCCACACATGTGTGTATGTCATGTCGACATTCCCACACAACACACCTTCTTTGCTTGCTTTACTAAAATATTCGCCTACATGCAGCATAACTATTCGCCTCCAACTGGATATGAATGTGTAGCTTTCGAGTTAACATAGCCACGAGAGGATTTACAATGAATAATGCCAGGCTTTTAATCTAGTGACTAAGGTCTTGTTTTCTTTTCAACTTGGTGGGGTTAAAGCTTCCCAACCTGTGACCTGACAGGACCCAACACCAATCAACCACAACTTGGCTGGAGTCCACAGCTGGTTTGGTTGGTTCTGTTGTGTTGGCACCTCGCAGTCTGAGGGAGAGCCAGGAAACTGTGTGTGTGTGTGCCTGCGCATGTGTGTTCTGTGTTCTAATTGTGTCTGCAGCGCGCTTCCCACTGAGCATTCAGCAGTGTGAGTCATGCGCTGCTTCTCTATAGGATCAGATGTTCAGCCTCCAACATGACATGAATGCTTACAGCCCAGCTGTTCCTCTCTCCCTTCACGTAATCTAGAGCCAACAGAATGTGGATCTCACAGCTCAGGCAGCATCGCTCCACCGCTTAATTCCCCAATATTTACTCCTAATATCATGATCTCCTCACAGACTATTTGTTTGAAGTGCATTTTAATTACATTGTGAAAGGACAACTTTAACGACCATCAGCCAGATGGTGCAATTTACATTAAGTCTATCTTTAGTAACGTACCTTTGAGGTCTAAGAAGAAATTGATGTTTTACATATGCATACCTATATGTGCCAATTAAAAGCTAATGTAACTTATTTCATTTTTTGAATATTGATACATACAAGTTGCACAAACTGTAATAGACCTGTTGATTTGATCACTGTGTTAACTAATGAGTAACGGATGTTAGAATACGTAATGTCCCTTTCAAACTTTTTTGTACAGTGCAAGTACAGCTTCACTTGGATATCAGTTATAGCAGTAGCTGTAATGGTTTAACGTTATAAAGTAAGGAAAGCAGAGAAAGATAGAGGCAGGAGAAAGGAAAAAACTTACCACCAACAGGAGCAGGAGGAGCAGCAAATGAAGTGATACAATCACACTTCAGTCAAAGTAACATACAGGCATCCATTGCCAGGGAGTCAAATACGCTGTGTGTATGTGTGTGTGTGTGTGTGTGTGTGTGTGTTATCGTCAGCAGGAAAGGTAATGGGTTATCTTACTTGACATTTTTCCAAGTTGCACTAATGAAAGGAGCGACTATGTGGGGAAATGTTTGGCCAGCCAAAGAAGTCCTTGCTGGCAGTCTGAATCTTAAATGTTTTCCTGCAGTGTGGCATTTCCCCAACTAGCTCCTCACCATTTGCTTTTTGTTGTTGTTGTTGTTGTTAGGTTTGTCACCAGCGATAATGGACTGTTCCCTCGGAGGATAGTGCTTGTGTCTGTTAGTTCAGCACTAAAGCAAGCAGCCTTCTCCCAGAGTTAAACTGCATTTCGAGAAAGCCTCAAATGTAGACATGTGATAGTTGTGTTTGTTTTTAGTTTTTTTATCGTAGGATATCATTGAAAACGTTCACACGGTGTCAGGAATATCACAAACTGTGCACTAGAATAATGGTAAGTCAAACAAGGAAATCTACTCTGGCAACCGTGGAAGAAATATGGAATGATGGGAACAATATTAAATTAGCTTAGTGTTTTGTTCCTAAACAAAAGGTTTTATGAGTTATTGTCAGATTCCCTTTCACCATTGTTACTGCATTATTGAATAAAGAAAGTCAGTACTCGGTGTTGTGTCAATTAATCCTCTAATAGGACATAAGTAAGAGAAACAGCTGAGAAATGCATAGCCTTTACGGTGCTTTACTTAATATATGTTCCCTGTCAGTTTAAGTCTTACCATTATTCTGTGCACTGCAATAACTTGTTTTTCAGCTCAATAGGGACTACATACAGTAAATTATACAGCAGTGTCCACTGAATCACCGTCTGCTGGCTACTAACTAAAAGGATTGGACGATATATGGTTGACGCAAAACAGTTTATTCAGGGGACAATGCATTATGGATTACCATTAAGACCTATTAAAGTAGATTTGTTAATGTACACTCGCTCACGTGTCAGTTTGTGCTTTTCTTTTCAAATTACCAGAGACTGAAATATTCATAATTAAATTAGAAGTGACTGGGGGGTGGCTCTTCTTCTAGCCATAGCCATAACCATGATTTTTGTGATTTTTTTTTTTTTTTTATGGTTGTCGTTGTTCTGTCCACTTTGATCTGTGATAATCCATTAAACAGCAGACTGAGTGAAAGTTTCCACAAAACAGCATATACAGTTAAAAAGCAGAAACATCTTGTGCACTGCAGTAGTCAGTGTCCACTACCTCAGCCTGAAATGTTGGTATACTTCAATGTTGGTTACCTCAGCCTCCTAACACGTTGAACTTAATATTTGTTTTATTTTTGTATTAGATTTTATATACACATGTTGTTTATTCAGTCCCTGCAGATGAGTTAGAGAAAGACAGACTTAACACCTTCACCAGCATCTTCATCTAACCTTTATCCACACAAAAAACGTGTACCTTTATTGTATGACATAAAAAAAACAAAAAAAAAACATTGCCAGTAAATAAAACTCACAGATATATTCATGCAGGGCTGCTCCTATCTAACCATCATGAATAATTAAACAATTTAGTGTAGACAATATTAGTTTTGTGCTTTTAAGTTTAAATCAAGTAGATGTCACTTGACTTATACAGACTTTTTTTAAGCTCAATATTTTTTTCACAAGTTAGTAGTTCTGGCAAGTAAATTATGAAGCAAAAAGCTTACATGATGTCTGAAGGCCAATCGTTTGAAAAATTGGCTGTGTTGATGATGACTGACAGAACCCCAGCAGCACAGACAGATATTGTCAACTGGTGATTAGTCTCCTGATGAGTGCCATTCACAGTGTTATACAGCTAAAATGAATAGCATGCTTTTTGCAGTGGTGCTGCCATCCACTAAGAACAATAGTCCAGCGTTGCCTGCTGACACCGGTGAAGCAGCTACCACCGGGAGAAGAAAAAGCATGTGTGCAGGTGTTCCTCACAAAAACCAATGGAGGAGAAAAGATCTTTAGAAAAGTGAAATTGCATGACACCTTCCCACACAGGAAAGAAAGCATTACAGGAAATCTGTCTTTAGATGAATAATAGAACACATCTATTTGAGTTCCAATATTTATTTATTTATTATTTACTAAGGTATATTTTAACTGAATGGTGTTGGACAAAAACAAGCCAATCACAATTCAGTCCTCTCTTTTGTGTTGGAGTGCTGCTCTCCTTCACAGGTCAGCTCTAAAGTGCAGCATTCTGCTGCATAGAAGAGAGAAAATTCCACTATGTGAATATGAAAAATAATTTAGGCACACATCAAAGAGGGGCTGCGTTTAGATGGTGACCAGAAATAACCAAAAATGTACCTCTAGTATATAGAAAATTTAGATTTTGAAAAATATTTTGTAGTTACAGCTTTTACTTGACTCCAAATACATTCATAAAATCTCAAATATTTTGCACTGAGACATGCTGTACATCAATATTCATCACGATTGTACTTGAACGTCTCTGGTTTATGTCATTGTGTTGTACGTGCTTTTATACCCACATTTACTTTTGTTGTAGTGCACTGTCTGCAGATTTACATTTCTTTCACCCATCCAACCTCAGCCTTTGTAATCATTCCCAATGCCCCTTTGACTGTGAAACTCTGAACGTTGCACCATTTATGCCTTTGCAACATGTGCCAAACTTCTCCAGTTCTTCTCTTCCAAATGTATCACGGCAACTGATACGTGACCACAAAGATGTCCACAGGGAAGAACATGCAAGGACATTTAAGTAGTGGATGAGGCCTCCACTCTGTCCTGTCTAACAACATTAGTAACAAAACAATACCTCAGTTTCAGGCTGACATCAACAGTGGAAGCTGTTTGGGTGATTATTTACTTTAGCAATGCATCCGATCATCAGCCAATCCTATAGAGAACCTTGGGCTTGCTAGCTTGCAGTCTAAGTGAGATGACAGGCTCTGGTAGTAGTAAGGGAACAAAAAATAAGTGCACAGTAACACTGTTCAAGGGGAAATATTTGTGATTCCTACAGTCCTTGATGTTAAGGAGTCCCACAATCTTCTCTTGTAGAAAGATAAGAAATAGCATGCTAATTGAACATAAGTTTTGAATGTTATTTTTACCTCTTTTAAATTCATGGAAACTTTAATCTCGCATGCGGCTATTGGATATGATGACTAACATGTTTATGTACTCAAGGTAAAGACTAGCAATTCATCCTAAATATTGGGCTGTGATTTTTTATGCTGTTCTTTATAGAATGCCCTTCAGCAGCAAAACTCACCTCAGCAAGAGGTTTTTTGGTCAGTTAATGTTAGTTTTATATAGTTTCACCATAAAACTATAAAAGCTTAGTCCAGTGTTTTATTTCACTTTGATTTATAAATTAAGCATAAATTAAAAATGGACAAATTCTTTAACATCCATCCATCAATCCATTATCTTCCGCTTGGTCCAGGGTCGGGTCGTGGGGGCAGTAGCCTAAGTAGGGAAACCCAGACCTCCCTATCCCCGGCCACCTCCTCCAGCTCACC
>JAUMTR010000006.1:985121-1032016 GCA_032270685.1 Microctenopoma stevenorrisi | reverse complement strand
CAAAGCGACTTACAAGGAGCTAGCGCTGGGTGTCTGGCTCAGGGACACACCTGGTAGGGGAAGGACTAGGAGTCAGATGGGAATTCGAACCTGCAATCAGCTACATTCCAGTCTGAAGCTTAACCCATTGAGCTACCAGGCCGCATAGCAGGCCACGGTTTATAGAAAGAGACTGACGAGGCTGATGTCGACTGAGCTCAGGCTCTCTGGACCATGCCACATCTTCTGAGACACGTTGCTGAGCACCTCCGGACTTAAATCTGTGTTAAAAGCAGTGACTAATGGAGGAAATAACATTATATCAATAGCATTAAATATATAAATACTTTACTTTACTTGGCAGACACTTTTCTCCAAAGCGACTTACAGGGAGCTAGCGCTGGATGTCGGGCTCAGGGACACACCTGGTAGGGGATAGACTAGTAGTTAGATGGGGTTTCGAAACTTCTGCATCCCAGGCTGACGCATAACCCATTGAGCTACTAGGCCATTCCCAAGGGAACAAGTGACCTCCATGGCTATTTAACTTAGACGACGTTTTGGCACAAATAATAAAGTGAATTTGAGTTGACATGCAAAACTGGTGTTTGTGTGTACCTGCCTAATGTGACTAGCATTCTCCAGTACTTTTGTATGCAAAGCTGTATGTGACTGGCTGCATGAACATTGTGATTGGAGAGCCAGACTGGTGCCCTTCCAATTTAATGGATGTCAACCAAGATTAACCATCCTATCTTAGTGGATATGTAGTCAGGGTGGTCTTGAGCAGCTTGACTTTGTATTTTCCTTGAACTACAAATTTTGATAAATTAGTATCTTTCATAGAGACTAGTCTTACCACATGTTTGGGGCACACATTAAAGGGACAGGGCCTAGTCTACTAGTATACTAGTACTAGTACTAGTACTAGTATAGCAAGAAATAACTTTATGTACTGTAACATGTCTCTCTGTTGCTTGCCCATTTTCCAGCAGGTAATACTTCTAGCTAGTGCACTTAGGTCAGTAAACCAATGCGGGTGAGGATATATCATAAGATTTTTTATAAATGTATAAAATGTGGACTCTTTGGACTGCTTTATGTTCAGAAAAAGGACATTGAGTTTACATGCAGTGTGCACAGTGCAATAGCCCCTAGTTAGTATTTTTCTTCTCTCAGTGTATAAAGTGAAGTCATCTGTAAGGTTTTTGCCGGGACAATAGGTAAGTTAAAGTCCCATTCACAGTATAGGATGTCTGTGTTCAGTTAATGATAGCACAACCTTGTCTTGAATATGTTCTCTCATTCATTTCTCGCATATATTGTCTAAATGCTTTAAAGCTTTGTCTTCATCGAAGTTATATGATTGAGTTTAAAAAAAGCCAATGTCAAAAATGAATTTTAATGACCAAATGAAGAGAGTGTTAATCAACACACTCACGTGTTCTTCATAGTACTCGAAAAATATTCTGACCTTGGGAAACAGGGAGGAGGATACATTAGTGTGAATACATTTGTTCTTATTGTTATTTTGTCTTCAGGTAACACGCAACTAAAGATCTGTCTTTTTTTATGCACACATAAAAACAAGAAAGAGATTGTGTTTTTGTGTACGAGTAAACTACAGCATTAACACAATTGATTTAATGTGTGTATTCAGATATCCAGTACTGTCCTATACTTTACTCTTTAAAGTCAAGATATGGTGTTTGTATAGTTCAAATATAAATTAGCGTATTACCAAATCAGTCACACATTATTAAACTAGTTTCATTTATACTGCGTCCCACCTCAGCAGCAATGGCACGCTGTCAGAGACCCTGTTTATGCAGTTCAACAACCCAATCACATTCAAAAACAGAAAATGTTTTGCCTTTGCCATCAGAACGTCATGAAAGTGTGACTACCTGGCAGAAACATGGCAAGAAATCCTTATTTTTGCAGAGAGTTGGCCATTTAAAAGCATGTGGGCCAAAGACTTTGATTAGCTGGAAAACAGCCTGTTTCAGTTTAAGCGTTGTTTTAGTAAATTGCATGCATAATTGCATGTTTAAAGAAGTGTTTTGTCTTACTCCCATTTTTCTTGTAGCATGTTGGAAGCATAGTTGGAACCTTGTTAAAATCCAACCATGAAATATATTATATTTTGCCATTTGTCAAGTGGTCTTGAACTTTCGATTGGGACTGTATTTGCACTGCTTACTTCCAGCACCAGCACACAAGGACACAAGGACACAAGCAAGCCTCTTGTGGAAACATAGACAAAGAAACTGAGTGCAATTTGTAATTTCAGAATGTTTTTTTCCCACCACTAATAATCATTACATAATTATTTAGAATTAATACAAACATTGTGTACATTTTGTGTGTTTATGTTATGTAGCATTTAGTGTCAAACTGAATACACCAATCAAAGTGAATTCAAATTGAAAGCTACCCTGTAGAGATACCATGGAAATGGTATATACCAGAACACACTTTTTTTAGGCAGACATGTTAAACACACTGCCTCTCTTATTAATGCTATTAACTTATTATGGATACTTGTCAATATCAAAATGAAAAATAGTCTCTTATATATTTAATCACTCCTACATTAAGAATTGTGTTTATGAGGGCCAAAGAATCTTATATATAATTGAATAGTATGTAAGCAATTTTAAAGTTTTATAAGATTTATAATTGTGTGTAACATTGGTTTTGACCATTTCTCTCTTAGCACAACAGTACTAATGCTGTCTAGGGATGAGACCTTTATCAAGACCTCATTTTCTAGGTTAGGTTCATTGGACTGAGGATCTGTTTGTGTGGATGTAAGACGGATCAAATAGGAAACAGAAGGGCAGAACGACAAATACTGCACATACAATACATACAGGAAGATGTGCTAATCATGACGCATGGACGTGTTTAACAGCAGCCTGTTCATATTTATAAAACACCTGCTGGTGGACATTTATCAATAAGTTGATCCCAGTCAAATAAATGATTAGGTGAGGAAGACAAAGCCGTGCAGATCATCAACAAAGGCAAATTAACAGCTTGACCTAAAAATTGTATGCCCGATAGTCATAGCCTACACAATGAAGCCACATCAACTAAATCACAAGTATGCAAGTAATGTGTGACCTGCCATACAATAAACCGAGCATACAGAGCACACTCTGTCTGCCAGGGCTACTCTATCAGATGCACCGTCAACAAGCAGCAAAAGCAACAAATAAACATTATTATGTTTATTGTTATTATTATATTAATATCATGTTATAGCAAATGATGCAAAGATAGAGAGGGACAGGCAGCATGATGGCAGGTCACCTCTTGATTTGCAACACTTTAATCTGCCGTTTTCTAATGTACTGAAAAACAGTTAAGCAGTTAAACTGCATACAGACTGTCAAGACACTGGCAGCCAGAGGGGAGTTTTAAATGGGTGGAATCAATAACAATACAAACATGTCACAGTTCTCTCTGGCTGCTGCTTTTTGCTTCATAAGACAAAACCTCTGGGCAGCAGTTGGGACTCGTCTCTGCTGCAGTCAAGACACAAGAAGTTCTATTGAACTAAACAACATAAATGCAGGTTCAGTCACACAGTTTGGGCCAACATGCACCCCTCTGGAACAGTGTGTCCAGTGTAGCTGCACCATCTGCCCCATTGCTTGCTCTGCTGCAGAGTGATGGTAATGAGTGTGGTCTATTACAGGGCTTTATGCGTGCAGGTTAGAATAGTTGCACCTGTGCAGGACTCTGATCCAGGGATATCCAGTGCAAGCTGAGTGCCAAATCAACATCACAAGTCTCTCACCTCCTTTCATAAAAAACTCCCTTTGACAAATGTATGACATACTACTGATATTTTTGCAATTATCCAGGTGCAATTTCCTCTCCGTTCTTCTGCAGCACTTTTTAAAGATCTGCTGTTCAGTCCACAGGCATTAACTTATTTTAAGATGTTTTAACACCTGGGTAGATCAATTTTAAAACCATCAACACTTTCAGAAAAACGTTTTATTTAATTATCTGAGTAGAAAATAGTTTTAAAAAAATGTTTGCATAACACTGATACAAACATGGCTGCAGCTGAATGACAGCTGTGTTTCTCTAAAAATCAGTTTTAAAATGTTTCCCACCGTATTATACCGTACCGTTTTATACAGTATATGTTGTCTTCAGACATAAAATCTCCAGCAATGGCAATGACAGGTATGATTGATAGCCTGAACTTTATGGCAATATGTGACGTCTGATTTAAATGTGTTTACATGTCACTCAATTATACTGCAGATATTACCAATTACAGATATTTCCCTTCTCATCTTCTTGCTATTTACTCAATCGGGTCATATTTCAGGGTCATCAGCTATGGTACAGTTTCTCTGGAGGTGGTAATCAGATTCCTCAGTTGAAGAGATGCCCTTCTACTCAACACGACCCTACATTTACACACAAAGGAACACAAACACAATGTAGAAATTGTGGCAAACACTTCAATCCCAAGATTTTTTTGTAGTTTAGAATTTTTGTGTGGGAATTTGCATCATTTCTCAGCAAAAGGGATTAAATGTTTAAAAAAGCAAACAGAAAATGCAGCAGACACCATCGCTTCATCAATATGTATACGTCATGTCAGACCAGAGGGAGTAAAACACACATACCTGCCTCATGCATGTAACAACTATTTTAGAAGTTAATAAAACATTATTGATAACATTGATAACAAGCTTTTATGATTAAACCTACAGTAGCATTCTTGCATTTGTTCGTAGAAACATCACTCTGGTACTTGAAATGATTTGAAACAGAGTTTGCGGTGGGAATATGACTACAGATGATTTGTAGAGAAAATAATGCACATTGCATTAAAAGAAGCATTTCCCAATAACCTGTTCTCTGGCCTGTGTACTTTTGGGAAGTCTCCAGACAAAGTTTTTTTTTAATTTATTGGCCAAATGCACTTTTAGAAATCACAGTGTGGGAGTGTGTTGTTTGGCTGTTAAAGGTGGCAAAAGAAGTATGTTGTTGTGAGAGTACAGCATACCGATGTAGGTGTGTGTGTGTGTATTTGTTTGTTCGTGTGTGTGTGTGTCTGCACATGCTTTGCAGGGGACCTGGAGGGCTCACTCAAACTTTCTGTTTCACCCCACCACCCACACAAGGCTGAAAAGGCTGTGAGAAAGATGTGTCAAACCTTCAGAAATAAAGTATGGGCCAGGGTTAGGAATAAGGGAGAGGGTCTGAGTGCAAGCAAGTCCAGAAGTGAGCCAGAGATGGAGAACAAAAGAATTGCTAAGGAACAGGGGAGAACAGAAGGGCTAAAGGTTAGATTAGTGCACCATGGAGATCCCAATTTGCCATTAGTGGTGTCTTATCTGGAGCATTTTGCAAGTAAAAGCCATCAGAAAGCTTTCGACAGGTGCAGACTATTGGCTAGAATGGCTCCTGCTCTCCTGTCCTCCATCATTAATCACAAAGCCAATGCAAGTAATTCCCCCTGGAAACTAATTCATTAATAACATGTTGTAGGTGGACATTTGGACTCACACCTGTTTCCCTTTTTAGACTGGTAGAGGGGTGGGGTTGCTTCACACTGTCTTATCTTTTGACTGGGGGTTAGGAGGAATAATGTTTCCTAATTAATTGCTATATATCAACATAATGAGTTGTTAAAATACCTGCGCTGCAGAGAGCTTTAGCGAGGGGTGAGGGGGTGGGGTCCGCTTTAATTCATTTCAATCGCTTGGTTTTTGAACCAAGCGATTCAAAAACCAAGAAGGCAAGAAGAAATAGGAGCTTGTTAAAATGAATGAAACTGAAATAATAATATTAATAATAATAAATTGAAATTCAGGGCACATATTTGTACCCACACGTACAATACCTGCTGCAAATATATATATTTTGGGTCTCCGAAACAAGAATAAAATATATTTAAAGAGGCAATTGTTTTCAGCATGAACACAGGGCTGCCAACCTGTACACATTTTGAGTAGCAGGCATGCATGAGATATAAAAGTGCGATAGTCCCTCTAAAGTATGAAGAAAGCCGTTCTTTGTGATGAGTGATCTACTCTCAACAGCAGTGCTGTAGCTGCAGTCAATGAAAACAATCATTAGACCTTAATATTTTATATTCTGTAAGTCAAATCGGTTTGTGTTTCACATCTGTGCAACTGGTAACTTATGAATGAAGTAACTTCATGTTTATTGAAGCTGCCCCCGAATATTTCCTCTATAACTGTAGCCTTGGCAACCTCAAGCAGTGTAATTTGTATAGTATTTAACTTGATGTATAAAGTCTAAATGAACTCAAAGGCTGTTAGCATTTTTAAAAATGCTAATTAAGTCATACTGATTTACTTCTCATTGTCTATGCACACACACACACACACACACACACACAGATAGTATTTTTTTTGAAAGTGTAATAGAGTGAAAAGATTTAATGAGCATTCATGAAATTTTTATTTTTATTTTCAATCTGCTGGAAGTGACATTGGTCTTTCTGCAAGACAAAAAAATCAAAAATCTAAGAAATAATCTTTGCAGCCAGTGGGGGATTCTCTGCTGAGAGTAATTCCTCAGATTTTTCTTAGAAAAGTAAAGATTTACATATTTTTGTGCTGGCTACTATACATACAGTGTACTGCATAATTTGCCTCTTGGACATGTAAATTCTGAAGATGTATGATATTACAGGCCACGTTCAGTTAAGTGACATTTCAGTAAATCAGTTTTTCTGTTTATATTTCTTGGTGACGTCAAATAAAGCCCTGTGTAGGTTGATAATTTAAATTTTCATCAAATAATCTAGCATCCTTTTGTACCTTTTGTAATACTGTTGAGCACATGTACACATGTACATGAGCTGAAATACTTTCTTGAAGCTTGCTAGGCCTGAATTTAAGAACCCTGCTAGGCGTTTTGCTACAGTGACAAAGTTTCTTTAATATTCACCTTCACAGTAGTAACTACAACTAGTACTACTGAACATATTTTAATTCTCAACTAGGAAACTTAACTATTGATGCACAACTAGACCTTCTGGAGGTTTTCTCCTTCTCAATGAACAGAGAAAGTAAAAGTAATTTAGCCAGGAAGGACACAAGATTCTTTATGAAACTTAACCAGGTGGGGTGCCTGAAGCAGGTTGTTAATCACTCGTTGTTGTCCTGCACACATTCAAGATCCTCTACTGCTTTAGAATTGAGAGGTCTTCCTGCCTTTTGTGGCCTCCAGCTTTTTTCACTTCACTATAGCTTTGTTTTTCTTCGAAGAAACAAAAAATGTGCAAATGTACAAAAAGGAAGGATATTTCTCGTATAAAAAACGTTGATCTCTAATCATATACAAATTGTGTGGGCACAGTAATATGCTATAACTGATTTGTAATGATTTTCTTTCTTTACACAAATCTACTGAGAAGAGAGTTAAACAAAATATTCATAATCTGTTAACTATCCATACAACAGTGGAGGAATCAATTATTTGACCCCTCACTGATTTTGTAAGTTTGTAAGAAATGAAAAGTCTCAGAACAGTATCATTTTAATGGTAGGTTTATTTTAACAGTGAAAGGAAAATTGAAATAAGCACAGTGGGGTGCGTAAGTTTGGGTAACCTTGTTAATGTTCATGATTTTCCTGTATAAATTGTTGGTTGTTATGATCAAAAATTTCAATTAAATCTATCATATAGGTGACACACACGGTGATATTTCACAAGTGAAACGAAGTTTTGAGGATTCACAGAAAGTGTGCAATAATTGCTTAAACAAAATTAGGCAGGTGCATAAGTTTGGGTACCACAAAAAAAAAATGAACTTAATATTTCGTAGATCTTCCTTTTGCAGAAATGACAGCCTCTAAACGCTTCCTATAGCTTCCAATGAGGGTCTGGGTTCTGGTTGAAGGTATTTTGGACTATTCCTCCTTACAAAACATCTCTAGTTCATTCAGGTTTCATGGCTATATGATATATTTAAATGAAATTTCTTATCTTAACAACCAACGATTTATAAACGGAAATTCGTGAACATTGACAAGTTTGCCAAAACTTACGCACCCTACTGTATTTGAACCCCTACCAATGCAGTTCTGGCTCCTGCATAGTGGTTAGACCCTCCTACTCAATTATTTAACCTTATTAAAGACACCTGTCCATAGAATCAATCAAGCAGTCAGACTCCAAACTCTCCAAGATGGGAAAGACCAACTAACTGTCCAAGGATGTCTGAGACATAATTGTAGACCTGACGGAAGGAGCACAATATGACCATCAATCAACCTCGGCCTGGGGCTCCACGCAAGATCTCACTTTGTAAGCTGTCAATGATTCTGAAAAATGTAAGAAATCATGCTAGAACTACACTGGAGGAGTTAGGTAATGGCCCCAAAGTAGCTGGGACCACATTCACCAAGAAAACCATTGGAAACACATTACACCACAATGGATTAAAATCCTGCAGTGCTTGCAAGGTCCCCCTGCTCAAGAAGGCACATGTGCAGGCCCGTCTGAACACCTGAATGATTCAGAGAGAGACAGGGAGAAGGTGCTGTGGTCAGATTAGACCAAAATTGAGCTCATTGGCATTAACTCAACACGCCGTGTTTGAAGGAAGAAAAATGCTGCCAATGACCTCCAAAACACCGTCCCCACCGTCAAGCATGGAGGTGGAAACATTTTGCTTTGGGGTTTTTTTCTGCTAAGGGTGCAGGACAACTTCACTGCATCAATGAGAAAATGGATGGAGCCATGTAAGGTTAAAATGCTGAGTGACAACCTTCTTTCCTCTGCCAGGAAACTGAAAATGTGTCGTGGATGGGTGTTCCAGCAAGACAATGACCCAAAACATACAACAAAGGCAACAAAGGAGTGGCCTAGTCAGTCTCCAGACCCTAATCCAATAGAAAACCTATTGAGGTAGATGAAGTTTAAAGTTGCACAGAGACAGCCTTGAAACCTTAGTGATTTCGAGATGATCTGCAAAGAAGAGTGAACCAAAATTCCTCCTAAAATGTGCGCAAACTTGGTCATCAATTACAAGAAATGTTTGACCTCTGTGCTTGCAAACAAGGTTTTTGCCACTAAGTATTAAGTATTTTTTTGTTAGAGGGTTCAAATATTTATTTCACTCAATGAAATGCAAATCAATTCAATTCATCGTTATTTATACGTAGCGCTAAATCATAACAAAAGTCATTTCAGGGCACTTTACATAGCAAGGTTTAGGACTAAAGTATATATAAACTTTTTGCAGAAAACCTAACAGTCCCACTTGAGCAAGCACTAGGCGACAGTGGAAAGGAAAAACTTTCTTCCTGGAGAGGAAGAAACCTCCAGCAGAACCAGGCTCAGGGTGGGCGGCCATCTGCCTCGATAATTATTTCCTCCACTGTATAACAACACTGGCATTGAGGTTTTAACTTTAAGCATCAAGCCTTATCTTTTTTTAAGTGACAATTTATTGTCTTCAGAATAGGAAGTATTTAAATCCACAGGGACAAATTATACTTTGCCAAAAATCTGTTGGACATGGACCTGCTGTCTCCAAATTTCACTCACACCTCTTTCTACAGAACATGTTAATGTAACGTGATTATCTCTGCAAAACAAAGTTGCCAAGACTACGTGAAGACTATTGTCAGCTAGCTTTTCAAGTCTTGCCAAAATATCATCCATTAATATACTGAACAGCATAACAATAAAACTTTATGAGAAAATAACTAAAACGTTGATTGTAAATCATACAAAGGTACCCTGGGATGCAAAAGGGAGGATCTTTAAATAAAATTAGCACTGTGTCAAAAAAGGTCAAACTGTGTTTCTAAAGCATTTTATTCCAATGTAAGTAGTTAATAGTATAGTCTTTTACACATAGTGTAGTGTCGACTTTCTGCTTCGTAAAGGAAAAGAAAAAAGCACAACAATCAGTTTATAAAGTGATCCTGGTGACAAGTTATAGTTATAAATACTGTACAGAAAAAGTTTTATCAGCTTGTGCAAACTGATTAGCAGTTTGTAAGAGCAGGGCAAAGATGGATTTAATAGCCCTGGGGAAAAAGCTGTTCCTCAGTCTGGCTGTATGACTCTTTATGTTTCTGTACTGTTTCCCAGAGGCGAGCGGTACAAACTGCCTCCCTGGTGGGTGGGGTCTGTAGCACTACATCAAACAGTAGTGTTGCAAACTAGTAATGTTACCAACATTTGTAATTAGAAATGTAAAATACTACGTCAACTTTCAAAATAGTTGTGTTGAATTCCTAAAATGAGACCTTACTCTTTTCCTTAAAGGCCATCTAAGAATGGAACAAGCTGCCTGACATTTTGCAAATAGCTGACTACTGACTTCATGTTCTGACCTGGTTTAACCTATTTCTGTATGACTTTGAATACCTCCATTTAGATAGAGCAGTACGGTACATATGTAACTTATAAAAAGATTAGTTGCAAGAAAAGGTGATTAATGTTCATTTAAAGAGGATGCCATTTTCCCTTTTTATTTTAAATGAAAGAGAAAATGGCATTTCAAATTCAAACCAGCATGTTTCATGTTGTTGTTGTTGTTGTTGTTGTTGTTATTTGATAAAGTTAAATAATCATTTTATTACTTAGTCATGTAGTATGTTGCTGTTAAGAAAGTATCTTACAGCAAATATGTTTTTTGCTTCTAATGTTTGGGGTAAATATGTAGATGGTAGAAATGCAGACCAGGTTGAGGGATAGTTGGGTGAAACAAATTGGATTGGTCACATGCAAGCTCTTGCTGTTCATGGTTTACACATAGCAAGTGAAGTATAATCTAGGTAAAATTGAAGAGAAATTTGACTGGATACTTTCTTACCCATATTGATGATGTGCTACAGATGCCAGCATGGTTGTGAAAGTTAGTAGACTTCATCCAGACTTTTAAGGGACTTTAACTGGTTCCAGATGCAGAAACAGGTGCTTTTAAAAGTTCTGATAAATAATTCAGCAATTTCTTGTTGGATCCTCTCCAAGACCAGCTGGAAGAATGTTTTGTGTTGGGTATAGCTGAAAATGACGTTGCACTTGCACAGTACAGTGAGTCCTGCAGTACGTGCAGCAGCTCACCTACTGTATTTGCAGTTGGTGCAAATTGATTATTTACAGTTTGTTTGAAAACTCGTTGTATTAAAAAATGGATTGGCCTTTTCCCAGCCTGAGTTACAGCACTTGCACTTCATAACTTTAGCTCTGAAAGGCTTTTAATTCACTCAGCACTTTTAATTTGAAAGGGCCTGATGAGGGAAAACACCTATTGATTGATCATTGTTCTCAGGAAAGGTCATGCATTTGAAATGAACAAGACAAATGGGGGCTATGGAGAATGCTCAGCAATTAAATTATGATGCAGCGGGAGGTGGGGCTGTGGAGGCTTCAAGAGGAATAAACAGCACATTCAGGGGAGTTAACATGACCCATCATCAAAGGCGCACGGAAGAAAAGGAGAAAAGAGATTCTGCTGTCAGAGGAGCCAGCGCAGTAAGGAGGGAGGGAAAGAGGGCATCATGACTCCAGGCTGCTGTTGTACCTCGCTTAATAGCATAGATAGAGAAACAGACAAACAAACACACACTGAGCACATAGAACAAACAACAGCCTGCACCACAAAGGTACACAACGGGGTGCACTGGGGCCTGGCTGATTTTCACAATTTCCACAATTCGGTGTTCACAAGGAGGACTTCTTATTTTTTCAGGCAACATATTGGATACGTCAGGAAAGTCAAACATGACTGTGAGAGGATATTATATTGTTGCAGAGCAGTGGTAGTGATAGCAACCTATTGTTGAACTGAGAAATGGAGGAGGCTGTGAGATACTGGCACTTATTGAAATTTAGTCCTTTTGAAATATGCAGTTCTTCATTATGTGAAGATGTACCACTGACACTCGAAATATGATAATGATGGCGCTCATTAGTCTGCCTCATGTCAGCTAGATATTGATTTATAGGTAAAGCTTCTCAGTGGTATTATCCCTGGCTTGTGGGCTTTTTTATTCATCAAAGCACAAGGATTTTTACCATTTCACCATCACGCACTTTTGACATACATGTACATAATTTCAATAAGATCACGACTGAAGCTGTGGTAGCTTGAGCTCATTGTTCCTCACACTATATGTGTGTTGCATGTGTTGTAGTATAAAAAAGTGTAGATTTCAGTGGGTTGCTTAGTCATATCCGATACAGTTTTTTTCCCATATGTTGAATAATATGGTAGCATGTCACACTCAGCGCTGCTAGAAAAATAAACTAAGCGTATTCACATTGCTGTTGCTATTCACAGTGTATTTATGGAGCTCTCTGGGTGTCTCGACTCCCCCAACTTTCATTTTATTTCTCCATTTGTTATTTGTCAAATGTTTAAGCAACCTACATACCGGCAAACTGAAGCCATTTTCCTTATAATTAAGCTGTTATCTTGCCATAATTAGAGCATTGTGAATTAAAGTGTAACCATTTTTCGATATATAATTTGTTATGCTCTGCTGAGAAAGCAAAAAATTTTATCACCATATATCAAATTAGACTGTCCCCATTCTGTCAAGATGTGAGAAACAGCCAAGAAAGTGGAAGTACTTTCTTGGCTGTGAATAGAGTTTTTTCTTCTTCTTCTTTCTTTTCGCTTGAGGAGAATGTGGGTCACAAGCAAGTGAAAGCCTGACCACCACGTTACTTTAAATTAGAAGCGCTGGAATGAATTGATATGATTAATCTTTCTCATTGTTCCACAGATGGGCTTTTTGATGCATTTCAATTGGGTCCAGCCGGTTGGTATTTTGGGTCTGTGGTGACTGATACCTGCATGTGTACAAATGTGAAATTCTTGGCAAAATGGCTGCCCTGCCTTGCAGCAAGGGCACCTATAGAAGTGTAAGCTCATCTTTTACTCTATCCCGTCCCAAAAATTCAGAGCAACAAATGATTCTTTTATTCAGGCTGTTGAATGTGGGAAGCGCGTCATGGAACATATGGGGATTGTAATGAGTTCACAACTTTGTCAGGCTTATCCGTTGTAAAGTAAATCAATTTGTGTTGATCTGATGCTGTCTCTCAGTGGGGAATATACACTGAGACACAGCTAGTGCCTGCCTGAGAATAAAGGGAAGTGTGCATGTCAAAAGCATGTCAATCTTGTGACAGAGATCAATGCCACACTATAGCAATGATGATGCTAATTAATCCAGTGCTGACAATCAAAGCAGTCTGCAACATGCTTTTCTGGTTTAATGTTGTTCTCAAAAGGATTCAATTTCAGTTTCTTTATTTTTTTACTTTAGTTACTAGTGGATAAATTAAAAGTAAATAAAATTGTCTATAAATATGTAGTTGTGGATTAAAGCAATATAAACTTACATTTGACCTGGATCACATACTAATTGAATGGATCAGTAGATGTAGTATTACAAGCACAGTTCATTTATGTCCACAGTAGGATCAAAACAAAGCTGAAATAATGCTACTGTGAGGATTTCCTTAACAAATACCACCATTTCTCCTGGGATTAATATGCATATTCATTAGAAATATATTGCAGAGTAACATAAGCATGTATGTCGGTATGATTATAATATGTTTTTAATAAAATGATAATATTGTAATTTGTTCCTGCTGTCTGCAAAGAATCAGTCTGTTTTCATCCCCAGGGCGTCACATAATAATAAGACACTTTGCCAATTCTGTGGCATCTC
The DNA here is from genome assembly GCA_032270685.1 of Microctenopoma stevenorrisi. Taxonomy (NCBI): domain Eukaryota; kingdom Metazoa; phylum Chordata; class Actinopteri; order Anabantiformes; family Anabantidae; genus Microctenopoma; species Microctenopoma stevenorrisi. The sequence continues at coordinate 1,018,319 of JAUMTR010000006.1, read as the reverse complement.
AGACCAACACTAAAGGCACCTCTTTATGGTGAGATGACAGAAATGATTGTATTAAACTGACACAATGTCAGTTTAATACAATAATAACCCAGGGATGTCAATATTTGGCACATAGAGCAATGATGTGTTAAATTAAGCCAACAGTCCTCATAGTGAGGAGGAGGGAGTGGTTGGATGAGCTAACATTGTGCAGGAGTTTCCCACAGAGTTCACTGTGAGGCATTGTGGGTTATAATGAGTAGTTTGTGCCTGAAGTCAACCGAACCATGTTTCCACAACTGTAAGCCATCATTTCAATACCACTTTATTTATATATACAGTATATAGTGCAAAAGCACAATAAAAGTAATTTCAAAGGACTTTACATTGAATGTTTTAAGATCTTACAAAATCTAACTATATATAGAATTTTACTAAAAACAATCCCACTTTAGCCAGAACTAGGTGACAGCGGAGAGAAAAAACTCTTGAATGGAAGAAATCTATAATAGGAGCTAGTTCCACAGGTGAGGAGTCTATATTTTGAAACTTTAGGAACCACAAGTAGACCGGCATGAGGTAATGGAGTGAAGTCCTTTGCTGGGATGATATGATTGTATGAGGTCCTTAAGATGAGATGAGCTTGATCTTTAAGTGCTTTATATGTGAAGAGAATGATATTTTTTAAGTGAAATATAATCTCATATATTTCAGTCAACACTCTGGCTGCAGTATTCTGGATTACCTTGAGGCTTTTGACTGAGTTATTGGAACAAACTATCACTAATCAATTACAGCAATCCAGTCTAGAAGTAACAAAAGCATGGACTTGTCTTTCAGCATCACTCTGAGACAAGATGTTTCAGATTTTAGAAATATTTCTCAGATGGAAGAAGGATGTTTTTGATGTCATCTAGGGTAGCAATCTGTTAAGAAAAAATGTTGTTGTCAGCGTAACGCGGTTTTTAGACCCAAACAGAATAACTTGACATCCAGGGCTTCATGTATCCTAAGGATGCCTCAAGATTGACATACATACATATATGTGTGTGTATATATATATATATATAGCAGGGAGTCATCATGCAATGGCATGTTCCAGGCTGTGTAATAAAATGTTGTGATCTATAGTGTCAAATGCAGCACTAACATCTAACAAGACTTTAAAAAAGACTTACTCAAAGAGAACTCTGCATGAAGGACGCAAGGACGATGTGATATTACAAATAAAACTGTTTTTGACTCAAAGAGACTAAAAGTGAGCCTCTCAATTGAATTATAACTATGTTTAGGTCTGGGGTTGATTTTTCAGCTTAATAATTGACATTTAATTTTTGTTTTGATTTTGTTCCTTAACAGGAATCGTTTTGATTTTTAATAGGTCCTTATGAATCCTTGTGTTGATTTTTTAATTCTACAGTTTAGAAGGCCGGGGAGCAGACACTGTCTCCCTGGGCTTTTGATAGTTTTAAATTATTGATAGTTGTTATGACAGCAACACTGAAAAATTGTATGATTATATATTTTATTGTTTGATTACTTTTAAAGGTTTCAACTGCACATTTCTTTAAGCTCTCGTAAGACCAATCAGGGGAGCATAGCAAGCTTTCTTGCAACTGCACAAATTGATGTGCTATCTTAGACTAGCTGGACTACCTGTGTAACCATAGCTTGGCTGCAGGTACTGCCTCTTAGTGACAGTCACACTAGCAAAACCAAATCTGAGACAAATAAACCAGGAAGGATGAGGAGAGCATTTGTCCACCACGTGTAAAACCATTCCCCTTGGAGGGTTGTCTTGCTTTGCCTCTCTACCCTTTAATTTCCACCAAAGCAAATTAAAAACTAATTCACAATCACTTGTGTTTCCTTAATATCCGACTGATATTCCGGGAGTTTAAGTGACTTCATGTTACAGTGTGATGATTATATTTGTTCCCTTATTGTAATTTTTGTGTGCAGTATAATTTGACAATCATTAGGAGCAATAAAGATCATTGAGCTAAATCATTTCTCTGAGTCTACTGACATTGCCATGACTATTTGGAGGTCAACTGTGAGTCACTGAGTAAATGGGAATCCAGTGCCACATTTTTGAATCTTAAAATGTATTGTCCTTACAGAACTCATAGGATTTGAAGCATAAAATGTGTTTTAAGTGCCATTAGTAATTTTCTACAGAGAGAGCTCTTTGCCTTTTTTCACTCAATTATATGCCAGCACTCTGTCAGCGGGTTCCCCATTTCTGGATAAAACGCCTAATGCCGTGTTTCAACCCCGGATTCCTGTCACTGCTAAGCTGAAGCTTTTATGACAGACCTTTTGACAGGTATTGCTGGTCTAACCCTACAGGGATGACAGGGCATCAGTAGTGGGGTGAGAAATGCTACATGCTAAATGGCTGTCACACACTGGCTGCGAGAGAACAGATGACAGTCACTTATCCATGTAGGTGTGCATGGCTGACAGGAGGCTCAGCTCAGAGGCTAAGTTGTGATTAAGGAGGCTCTTCCTCTACAGACGTGGACAGAGTGGAATCCTGTTGCTTTTAAGAATCAGGAGAACGTTTTATTCCAATGATTAGTCCATGTTTAACCATCACAGAACAAACAATGTCCGGTTAATGTAACTGCAATTGAATGAAGCCTGGAATTGCCTCTCATCACTAAAGCTGTGTGACATCAATGACTTGATGAAGAGGTTAATCTTTGGTTCAGAGTGAACATAATGGCTGTGTCCTGAGAGCAATTCATCATCCAGTCTGCAGCAGCGTGCATAAATACATAGATATCTGAAGGAGTGGATGCTTGCCTTCCCCGGTGCAGCCCTCTCACTCGTCTTACTGGATTTTATCCTAAACGTCCAGTCCACCTGCACAGGAATGCCCCTGGACATGTTTCCTCCGTTCTTTCTGTAGGTTTCAAAGGAGCAAAAACCTTAATGAACTGTTCAATAGACTCAAGCTGTTTGGTCCCTAAAGCAGTGGCTAATAGCTTGTGAGCCCTCCTGAGAGTTACCTAAAACCTTCTCAACTAAAGCAGCTATATCAGATAATTACCAAGCTACCCTGTTGCTGCTTTTCCACACAGTAACTTTTTTATTTTTTGCATATTATAAACCCAGTCGCACACCTGATGAAGCTTGAATGCAATGCGTATTCCCAGTTCATGTCATGTTTCCTTTCATCTCACGTGTGTAACCGCTGTCTTCACTCTGGCTTTGTCAAATGCCACAGGGGGTGCAACTGAGATGGTGTGCATGAATGCCTCGCTGGTGGATTGTTATTAATTATCATCAGCAAGAATTATCAGGCTGATGCAACACAGACTTGGGAATTTCACACCGTCACACACAGAATTTCTTAGATTTTGGAACTGTGCACTAGCAGTTGATGAAGGGGGGGGCTGATTTTTGGCGGCATAACGTGCCAAGACTACAGCATCTGACAAAGTCACAGTGTGTCACCCTAAGTATAGTAGATCATATAAAAAATGTCCCCCCCTCAAAAAGTGAGTCTTATGACAGGGCCTCTTTCTAGAGGTTCCCCTGATTATGTCATTCACTGGAGAGAACACAGGCTCTCAGTGGAAAGCTTGAGGAGGTTGTGTCCAGGATCTTCTGAGGTTTATTTGTCAGTTATGGTGGGTACATTGTTTCATTCTCTCCTTTATCGTACGTAAATTGGACATTAAAAAATAAGCAAATAAGGAAGACTTAAATGTTTTTGGAATCTTCCAGAGGAACCAAGGTTTATGTTTTACTCAAGTTTATTCAAATTTTTCTATGTACTATACGTATTATGTCCTTGGCTTAGAGACATCTTATGTAAAAAAAATTGGGATTATGGTTAAATTAGAAACTAAAATTTCACACTCCAATAAATTTGTCAGTTTCTGTCTTCACCCTCCTACTATGTTCTTTTGTTCGGGCTGTAATAAATGTTGATATATTTCCAGGTTAATCTTGTTTCTTTTTATTTCTGGTGTGCATGCACATTCTTTGGCCCACACTCGCACACAGCAGGTCTAATGAAGACATAATGGCCAGCACGGCATTAACAAAAGGTGACCTGAAAATTCACACTTTAGCATCACTGCTGTGTTTGAACCTTATTATGAGTTCAAACATTTCTTTCTGCTCTTCAGAACTGTTACCATCTGTGATGTTTGTAATGCCTGACTTGCTTGAGGTGCTACTAAACTAGTAACTGTGTTTTCCAACATGTCTTTTGATTGCACTGAAAAATAAATACAGACCTCTTGCAAATACTTAGGATGAAGAATTAGTGCTGTTGACAACTAAATTGCTTTGGCTACAGTTTTGAGGGCGACATATGTTAAAATAGAGTGAAAGGGACTTAAATGTTGAGTTCTTTTAAAGTTGTATTCAAGTTAAACACTAGCATGTACGACAGCCACATGACAATAAAGTCAGGTAATGTTGAAGATAAAAAATATGCTAAAAAGAGTTAGGGGGGGTTTCAAATCAGTAAATAACAAAATAATGTTTGTAGTGCAGATGGTATTTTAATACTCTGCTTTCACCCACATCTGTAAAGTCTGTTAATGCTTGTGAAAGGATGTTTTTGATTCTCTCTCATATTGTTCTTTTGCATCTGAGAACATGTGCAGTGTTCTCCCGTATGTGCTGGAAATGAAAGCAGTGAAAGTACAAAGACAACAGAGCTGTGATATGGGTAGAGGAAACTGGATTTAACTAGTCTGGAATCACTACATGTAATTTAGAAAAAGACATGGATGTGGATGAATTTCAGACTATCCTTGACGACACACATCACCCCCTTCAAAGTGTGTTCAACCCACACAGAATCTGCTGTGGTATTTATTTAATAATTAGCAAACTGAGAAATCCAAATGCTTATGTGCTCCCAGTATGATAAATATTGGAAAGATTAGTATCTGTTTGCCCAGTAAACATGGGTAGATGTATTGATGGATTACTGTGTGCTGTCAAGACTGTGTTCAGACAGTTTTTGCTGTGTGAAGAAAACAAAGAAAAAATGCAGCCCTTCTTATTGATTTGAAAGAGGTACATGCACTGATACAGCCGATGTCTGAAAGGACAGTGACGTGTTGCAAAAAAAGAAGAGTTGAATCAGGTTAATCTTTAGTTTGCTTGTACAATGCAACGCCTTACTTCATCCAACAAGGTGCTGCATTGGCCAGTTGACACATGAAAGCTGACACACTTCTTTGCAACATGAATGTTGTCTTATCTGAGAGTATTACAGACCATTGTGCTGTGTTTTTGGCATATGGTCTATGTGAAAATGTAATTGCACTGTGCGTATTCACATTTCTTGGAAATTAAATTTTAATTTCAGTTGCCACGCCCGGGACTGATTATTGGAAGATTATTGTTAAATCAAGAAATCACTTGAATAGAACTGTCAAACAAAGTGAACAGTGAGTGACCGGGCTACCACTTCAAGAGCACATGAGGAACTCATCCAGTAGGTCGTAAAAAAAGCTCAAAACAATATCTAAAGAAATGCAAGCCTCTTTTGCCTCAGTTAAGGTCTCTATGGGAGAGTTCCTAGAAGATTTTTGGAAACATATTCTGTGTCAATCTTAAAAATGCTGTTAGAGGAACCTCTATGATTGTACATCATTTGCTGGCGACAGTACCTTTGAATGGCTGAAGCTGCACAATGGTGCTGCTTCATGTAGAGCCGATGGTGATCCACAGCGCTGACACTGAGCTCACATAGACACATACAGTATATAAACTGATAAAGAATATGTGCCAGGAAGTATTCTTCAACAAAGCAAAGGCCCATCTTAAAATCTGGAGATGTGTTGAGGGCTTGAATGAGTCAAATAAAGTCACTACTCTTTGGAGGTGTTACTGATGGTGCTTGTAATGAATCTTGCCCCTGGTTGTTAAAAAAATCAATTGCAAAACTGCTCTTTTATGGTGCATTTGATGTGAAGTGCTCCTGGTGCTGGGTTGCAAAAGCACCAATGCTCTCAAACAACTTGCAAACGGTTCTTCTTTAGGAGAAGGTGGGAAGTTCTCTCTAGTCTTTGAGACCATTATGACTCACAATCCTGTCCGCACAGTTATTCAGTATAACCACTTTCCAGTGATTGATTGACTCTGTTATATTACATTAAGTAAGTTTTGCTGCTGACTATATAGAAATCCCATTTAAACATACTCGTTCTTCCAGATTTGTCAGTTTGCTTAATCCTTAGGTTTTTCTTTAGATTGTATTTAGTACCAATTTAATGTTGATCAACAGGTGGACTACAGGGACACATTAGCATCCTCTATTATTTCCAGTATACGTTATGTGTGCGGCTTGTTGCTTAACAAATGTCAGCAGTGTCTAAATTGGTATGCCAACATAAGTCACAATTATCTGAGGAAAACCTATTCTGGGCATCGCATCCAGGGTTGATTTCATATCGCAATTAGAGGTGTTGTGAAGGCCAGTGCTTTATTATGAATTTGCTTGCACCAGGGAATCTAACAAGAACTCAAATGTTACAGTCTAGCATTTCAGCGTTAATTACACTAATGTGTGGTGCAGTGTGAGGTGGAGGATACAGACAGAATCCTGACAGCGATGAAGGCAGAGTGTGACATTCAGGCTTTGAGAGGTTTCTGCAGATGCAGAAAGGATGAACTGGCTTACACTTTAAGGTGTATGGAAAACAGGAATTGAGTAAGACTAACCCACTCCTCCCTTCAAATCACTGACATTATTTGTGTTCAATGGTTCCTAGCACAACAACCTCAAATCCAGTCGTACACACCCGATGCTTTACTTCAAACTGCTAATGATGAGCACAGCATACCTGACCATTACATTCTGTGATTTCTTCACTGCTAACACGCATCTACTCTGGTGTGTGAGGACAGTTTTATTTTATTTTGTAAATCGTATACAATAAAAAGAAAGGGAATAGAAGCACCAGTGGGGAAGAAAGTGAAACACATTGACAACAGAGTTGAGTGCCATGGATTTTAAACAACATTCTCCAGCCGTCAGGACCACGTGATAGCACAGTGGCAGCCTTTGAGAATAAAACAAAGCATGATTTGTGCACAGCAGTGTAGAAAGCCAACTGAACTCTAAGACAAGAGCTCAGGTGTTGTAGCAACACACACACACACACTGGTTTTATCATTTCCTGTAGGTCGCCCTCTCTGTTTTAAAGCCAACAGCATTTGGTGCCGTTTGGATTTTGAATTGATGAATCGCCACTTGACACGGATTAGAAAATTAGCATTTGTTTGAGCACCCTTAATTTATCCAATTTCCTCTCTGAAGATTTATAGAAGTAATTAATATTCTCTGGGTTTTTTTGTAACAGTTAAGATAAATTATTTGTTTCCATAATTTGCTAATTTAATTGAATATCAATTGTTTATTTGTGTTCCTCTCTGTTTATTTTTCTGTATTATTTATCCTTATACAAGTCATTAGCTTAATTAAAATACAAAAATATTGTCAAATATTATTCATTACACACATATTCATGTCCTGCTGGAGAACAAATGCTAATATTATATGTTGTTTACATTGCTGAATGCCTTTGTTGACTTTGAAAGCAGTTTGAATAACAGCCACAACTATCTATCACATAACCTTTGGTGTCCAAAGTCAGGTGAAACTAAGACAATCCCTTTCCACATAGACAGATGGTAATTGAGTGAAGCCATGGTGGTTAATATTTAGGGTGCATGCTAAACGACCACTCGAGCTTTAAAGGGCATATGGCACAAGTCATACAGGAATTAAATGGCTAGCGGGAACAGAAGGCCAATATCTTCTTCACCTTTTAAGCTGACAAAACAGACTTTGCATAATATATTGCGATGCACATTGTACTGGTGGGAAGGTGACAACTTTGCTAACTGTTAAGTTGGCCCAGTGGGAGCTTCTCAAGCTGGTACAAACTGTAGTTAATGCCTGCAGTTACACACATTTCAATCGAGTATTTATGACACATGTCAAAGGGGATCACGCACACTCGTGTTTTGATTATATATAAGAGCTGCACGCATTATTCCACTGAATGTGACATATGTACCTTGATAGAAATATTCTGATGCCAGCTGCTGCTTAGCGTGAAAATGAGATAACCCTGTAATGTAATATAATAGAGAGTTCAGGATATGACAGAGCAAAAGATTGGAGAGCAGAGCTAGCCAAAGATTGAATCTGTGGCAAAACAAAACAAACCTCAGGCTGTTATCACTGAATCCTTTGCATTATTACGTATGTTGACTTTGTTTGTGTAGGTTATTAAAGAAAAAAATTATACATCTAGTTTTAAGTTTTAGTCTTATAATTGTGTCCATTCTGACTGTAGTTTACAGTAAGACAACCATCAGAAGTGCATTCATTACTCGTTAAATACGTGGATTTGTGAAGACCACAGGTTTATCATCTTAAAACTGTGATAGTTAAACTACAGTACATGGAGTACATATGGAAAGTTCTTCTATTTTTGCCCAGCTACTGCTTAATGTGTTTGAAAATACTGATTTTTCTTAGTGGGGCCTTATGGCAGCTTTACATTTTAAAGTTATTGCTACAAGTATCTGTATCTTAATTCTACATTCTATTCCAATATGTGACACAGTGTGGTGGAAACCTAAATTCTGCTCTACATTTCTATGATGCCCCACTTTTTGATTTCTCACCACAGCTGCTGTGTACAGTCAAAATGTGAGACTGCTCTTTTTTTTGGAATTAGAATAAATCTGTAAAGATGTTCTGCAAGAGACGAAAGGACATCACTTCATTGATATATTGCGCAGCGTCTCTGTCGTTTTACTAAACCACGTTTTCCAAGTTCTTTATGCAGAGAGAGGCTTATTGTTCACACTTACCCCAAGAATATAAATAGAGAATATAAATAGTGTTAATCACATAATAGACACCTGTCACTGTATTACAGTGTAACACAAAACATTTTTTTGTGTGACTAATTACCATAGAGTTGAATCAGCACATCTCCACTGTAAACTGTTCTTTCACAACATTATTACGTGACTGTTGGATTAGACTTCTGAGTGGATGGATAATGTAGAAGTGCAGTTTGTTATTTTTGCATGATCGGGACACAGGACACATTACAAAAACCTCTGTGCATTCTCCATTGTTAGATTAATGTTCTAGCTCGGTCGAGTCTCAAACACTTCTGACTGAAGGAGTACGCCTTATTTGACTGTGGAAACAGTGCTGACTCCCTCTCATGGGTGAACTCATTTTCTTGATAACATTAGGCCAATTCTTGTTGTCAGTGGTCAGTAGTGTCTCTTCTAACGGGTTATGGGATTTAGAATCTCTGCAGCCCACACTCACTGTAACAGATAGAGACGTGTGTTCACAATTTGCAAGTGTGAAAAAAGAAGTGCTAACATAGATCGTTAGAAGACGTTTTCTAAATTATAAAAACAATTCATCTAAATAATGAAGAGAGGCATACGTTTATTTGTTATTAAGTTTAGTATGGTTTTATCTTATAGATCTCAGATTAAAGGCCGTTTTTTCTCGTGCTCCTTTTAATGCATGCAGCAGTGTTTTCCATTTAACACTTCCATCTGTCTTTTATTCCCTGTAGATAGAATATGAGTGAGCATTTAACAGTGATGGTTTGACAGCCGTCATTATATCGCATTCCTCCTGTGCAAGGTGTGAGCTCTGGCTGCCGTTGGTTGTCACCAGTTTCTAAGACAACTAGCAAGCTTTTGTAACCATTATTTTTTTTAATTACACTTCTTGTTGAGGAATTTTGCTGGAAAAAAAAATATATGTGGTTTTGTTTCCAAATGGCAGGCTCTGGGGTGTAATAAGAACAGATTGGCAGAAATTAGAGCAGCACACAAGAGAGAAAAACTCCCTCTGACAGCACATCTTTAGTGAAAACATATTTTCACATTTAATAAGTACACAGAGACGCTCTTCATTTTCCTCATTTCTTTTGTCACAACATGGCATGTTTCATAATTTATAGCTGTTAAAATGTAATGTGCCAAAGAACTAGCTTTTGTATAATTAGACTATTTGCATTAATGCCGGAATTATTTTACCAAATATTCTTAATATATTTAAACTATTCAAACTTTTTATTAAATGTGATGTTCCTAATAATGTTGTATGCGTGATGATTGAGTGCAGTACCAATGGAAACAGTTTTCATCACTGTCTACCTGCTGGACACGCAGGACAGTGATTTGGAGAGAATTTAACAACAACAAAAGTGAAGGTTAAGGTGGAGCTCAAACAGCTGCTGACAAAGCAGGACACAGACTCAACTCAACTCAACCAACCAACCTTTTCCACCTGTTAAATCCAAACAGTGTTTGATATTTTAACTGCTGTGAACTGTTGTGAACACTAAGGAAACAAATGCTTGAAGTATTGTAACGGCTGAGTCTAAACTATATGAAAACTTTTGAATCTGAGACTGTCCACTATGATCTGTTCTTATCAGAAGCAGAAAATATAGACTACAATTAAATAGCTAAGGATCACATTCTCAAAAAGGTTAACTTTTTTTTGCCGTACAGGATGTTGTATAGTCCTGATTAAGATGGTGGCCGTTGCCTATTTGTTTATGCAAAATGTTTTATGCACATCTTTGGATGAACAACAGATGCTGTTACTGATTTCATATTTAGTCAGAATTAGATAGTAAACAATTAGATCGGAGTTCATGAAAGGAAAACAAGAGATTGTATTGGCAAATACAGTCTAAACTTATTCAACTTCCACCATAGCAGACAATTAAGCTGTTTTCCAGTTACTGAGTGGGGGGGTATCAGCACTGTCTCGGTAGAGCACCTACTACCTACCAGTAGATCAGTCTTGGATTCAATGTAGGTTAGACAGTTTTTAAAAAAAGAATAAAAAAGCATGCTAACCACTCTTACCCAGGCTAAAACAATAAACAATGACGTTTCCCCAAACTTAGCTCTTACTGGAACCTTAGCTCCAGTAAAGCATGACGGAGTTTTACATTTGTGAGTTTCATGTAAACAAGAATCCAACCTTTGCAGAACCATTTAACTGTGACAACTGCATAAAACAATTAAGCAACAGAAGCAGCAGTGCACTCAGCCCCATGGGACTGGTGCTATATCACAGCAGCTCTGTGGGAGTATGGTAATTATTAGAGACTCGTGGAACAAGGGTGGGGATGTGCTGCCCAGTCTATGGTCCATGCTAGCCACATTGCAGAACACAGTCACCCAGCAACATGAACAAATAACACTTTTACCTAATGCTTAAGATTCATAGAGCAAGTTAAGCCACTTTCTGTAAATAAGAAGCCACCCAGAATCTCACATACTTATGTTGCTACCAGTTATAGAACGTTGTCAGGTGCACAGGTAAAGGAGCATTTCTCTTCTAGGAGATAAGGACTTTGATTTAAGTTATTTTTGAGTTGTTTATAAAGTCTATTTTTGAACAGTTTGCTGCTGACCAAGGGTCTTCAGCACCTGAAATGTCTTTATTTGTACTCGAAAGCATTTTTCCCCTGATACTGTCACTTCTGCAACTGAGATTACTATTCTTGTACTTATCTCTACATGGTGTGAGAAATGCTCCAACCACTGCCATTCTAAGGAAACAATTATGGAACTATTCAGGGGAATGTGCTTACAGTACAGGTGCTGGAAGGATACGAACGTTAAGAGGATTGGCTGTCCCCAAGCAACCTCCTCTGAGACCAAACACTTCCAGAGAATATGGCTACACTGGCCTTCATATTGTAGCAGTGTTTTCACTCCCAGGAGAATCAGTGAAAGGAGAGTGAAGGTGGTGCAAGAAGGTCATCAAGAAGAGATAACAACGATGGCAGATGCAACTAAACTTTAGTGTGTCCTTCAACAGGCAGACTGATGCCTTAGGCAAAGGTATTAGTGGAATGTGACAGCAAGGTGAAGGAAAAGAGAAAAGGCCAGTGGCTGGTGTCAGCAGGAAAACCAGTCCTGAGGGAGACACCTTGCTCGATGGGGCAGCTGGAGCGTCTAGCCATCAAATGGACCATAGACCGTTTCAAGTACTGACTGCTGGGTATAGAATTGAGCTTAGGGAATGGCCACAAGGTCCTGCAATGGTTAGCAACTTTAGAATTACTAGCTGGTGGTTGTGAGGGCTTCACATCAAATGTCTTTTTTCCAGGCAAGTGACTTGTTGTCCCTGTTCCTCAAAAAGGGCTGACCCTCTCTACTCCACACTACTACTCACACACACTCACACACACACACACACACACACACACGCACACACACACACACTCACACACACACACACACAGTTGAGTCATGGCAACCCGACTTCTTTCCTGTAAGGTTAAAACAAGATGTAACAAACTTAATATTGTCATTGACATGTGCAAGTACAATTTGTCATTGCGGTGTATTTTTCTTTAAGCACACTACATAACCCTTTTTTGTGACCCAGTGTGTCACACCACGAGTAGATCCTTGGTAAGAAGTCCACACAAACACACTGACTCCACCGAGAAGTGCATGGATCCAATCAGTGATTTGATCACTAACTGTGTTTAAGCATCTATTACTATGTAATTAACCTTTTTAACTTAACTTAAATGAGTTTAAATAAACATTTTGCAAGCTGTTCAAAAGAAGGTCTGTTGATTGGCCAAACCCTTTCCTACAGCCTTGTTTCTATTTTAACACTTGTAATCGGCTGACAGTAATCTTTCTACCGTATCTGCACAAAGTGGGGTCCCGGCAGCAGACCTCCTTACACGAATGCCTGTTATAGCTGAGCTGCTCCGCTGAGTGCTTTTAGACACTCATTTGTGCTGGCTGCCACCCGCTACTATAATGGTTTTGTTAATAGTCATCCAGTCATGCTATACCGACACTGATGTTGCTGGAATTACAATATGGTCATCTCTGCAGACCACTGATGTTGGTGTTAATGGTGATTGTTTTTATAATTGTTCATCCAGAGTAATAGGCAATGATTATGACCTCTTTATATTCATTTGTCTGGGTAATTTAGATTGGCAGTTAAATTAGAATATTGCATCCCTGTCTGGTCATTATCTTTATGTAAACTTCTACATTTTGACAACTTTGTGCAATTATGTTTAATCAAGTTTCTCGACAGCGTATTGATTTATTCGGCTCTGTTCGTGAGTTGTTGTTTGAGTTGTGACACGGCGCTGTTAGCTGTGCCATAATGAGCACACACGTCCATTCTAACTGGCTAAGTGGGACTCTGCAGAAAGTTGATCCAAACCCACACACCAGTAGCAATAGTGATCAAAAAGACGCAGTTTTAAGGTTCTGAACGGGAAAAAAGTTTAGCTGCTTATAAAGTCAAGCTGTTGTTTTTAAGAATTTCTTCTTAAGCATCTGCTGCTTCAAATCATCATTTCAGAACATTAGGGTCACATTTTCCCTGACACAGTCTGATTAAAGTTTATCATATTTGACACATCCTAAAAACATATTATGTATATTTATACTATTGTTTAGATTTACATAACAAGTAGATTCTAATTGTAGGATTTGGGGGCATTTTATGCTGAAATAAACAATAATGCAATACAGTATATATGTAATCAGAAAGTAATAATCCAGTGTACTAACCAAATGAAGTAATGTGATTAGAAATTGACTACCTTCCACCCGTAGCCATCGTTTAAGCAGTCACAGAGTGCCAGCTTGTAACTCAACATAATGTTGTCACCCACACTCTGCCTAATATAGTTATCCATGATGAAAATGTTCAATTACCTGTGCTTGCAGTTCCCCCGGTTGTATGCAACAAGCTGATTATCCCAAGCCCACAACATTTTCAGTGAATCCCCCAGCCAGCTGCAACTTACATCTGCAGTTGAGGATTTGGAGAACATAATGATATTATGCTAATGCAGAGATACTGCTGGATTGACATTTCTCCTGATTGGGATTAGTGCTCCTATCCATTTCCCACCCACACAGCAATAGCTTAAGGTCTCTCTGTCACCAGAACATTCCTTTAACATTGCTTGTGTCAAGGGTAAATTGTAATGTTACTCAAGTGGCCTTGTTTCAGTGCAATTAGTTTATTTTCCTTATGTAATGAGTGCGTGCCCTGAGCTGTAAACCTTCTGCAGACATTTGGAAACAAACAGAGGAAGGACTAAACTCAGGAGCAGACTGAGATTGTGATGTCTCCAAGATTGTGCATCCAGTGGTTTCGAAAAACCAGTTACTGTATTAACAAATGATATATCATCTCAGCATGTTTTAAACAAGAGAGTTTGTCATGGCGCAGAAAACTACTGTGGTGGGTGGTCTAATTATTGTACTATATATTCAGACTTTTATTCCACATGTCATTTACATCAGATACATACTTAAACACTCTATAGGAAGTGATTAATCCCACTGAGGTCAGTAAAGGTTAGATGTGATTACTTATTCGTTTCTTTCCATGTCCACAGGCACACATAAATTATTGACGGAGGGGGAACACCTGGACCTGAGAGGCATCACCAAAGAGCAGTCTGGATCATATGAATGCATTGCTGCTAACGACATCTCCAACACTGATGTCAGGACAGTGCAAGTGACCGTCAACTGTAAGGGTCTAAACTTTAACGCACGACACAACAAAGGACCATGCAATATAAATAACCGCAAGAACCAACGATCTGCTCCCCACCAGGAACCAGGCTCTTTTAGATGGATAGAAGTGAAGCAGCACAAGTTGATGAAAGTGAAAGTGGTGCTCTCGTTTTTTAATAAACAACAGGGTGGTGTTGTCCACACATAAAGTACAGATTGACAAATTGCTCTTTAGTGTACATGAGTGGAGACAGGAAATACCCAACAGCAAAAGCCTTAGAGAAGGTGGGCATTCTTGGTCCTGGAGTGCTGCTGCCCTGCTTATCTTCCAACTATCTCTGCCCTACACACTGTTGAGTACCTGGATCAGGTGTGTTTGGCAAATCAGTATAATTTTATTTATACCAGAAGCCACAACTGCATGACTGTTTGAAAAACAAGGAGGACAGCAGCTCTCCAGGACCAGGAATGCCCACCCCTGCCTTAGAGGGTAAACTCTTCTAGTTACATAACATACAAAGACAAAGCAATCAACAAAACCAAACAGTCTGAAAGTCAAGAGGAGTCTGATTAACACCAGCTTTTACACAGCACCCAAACCAGGTGAGGTGAATTCACGACAACCGAAGTCCTTCTTCCAGGCTCCTGCAGAATGAGAGAGCATCATTCCACACGTATAATCAATAGTTTTCTATCTTCAAAGTTTAACATGAAGCAAATATTTAAAGGTTTCATTTATAATATTGTGTTTTAACTTTAGCAAAAGGTTTTTACCTGTGGAAGAAATAAAATCCCTGTTAATTACTAAAACTCACAATAGTAGAGCAATGGTAAACAATTACCAAATGTTCCAGAAATTAGTCCAAGACCATTTTGACGACTAAACCAGAATAAACCAAAAGATCCAAGGAAAACCTTCAAAGACCCTACTACTTCAATAAAGCCCATTAGAATAACTCATAGACTGGGTAAGATGGCATACAATGGTGAGAAGAATGCTACTGCTAACCCAAAAAAACATGAAAGTTTTCCTGGATTCACACACCTGCACACACTCCACAAAAGAAAATAATATATATGGTCCAGTATAGAAGTGACGGTGCAATGTTGTAGTGATGCATTGCAGCTTCAGGACCAAGACAACTTGTTGAATTAGGTCATCAGTCAGTTGAAGCTCTGTCAGACCTGATTATCATTGGCATCCTTGTTTTGCTGAGTTTAAGCATAAGTCAACCTCAGACTGGACTCAAAGAAATAAAGGTTTAAAACTAGGTTTGTTCCAGTCTGTAGTTGAACATACTATTACAATTACAGGTACTAAACTTTTCATCATCATCATCATCATCATCATTAGGTGCCTGCCATATAAAAAGAATGGGAGGCAGTGCATGGCAAAGCATATAGTATAGTCTGTCATGGTTGAGGGAAGATTACCAAAGATGTCATCTCAAATAATGTAGTAAAACCCTTCTATATCTATCCATTCACATCTAAAGAAATAATGTGACTCAGGCAAAAAACACAAAGCAATACCACTATTAATCTATATGAATACATGAATAAACTCTCTTCACTTTGTTTCTAGATCCTCCATTCATTTCTAAAGCAAGGGGTACAGGAACTCCAGTTGGACAAAAAGGAATCTTGCAATGTGAAGCGTCTGCTGTCCCAAGGGCAGATTTTGAGTGGTACAAAGAAGATCGCAGGCAAGTCTCCCAGTCTGAGCTACGCGATTTCTACAGGCTTTGGATTATTTGAAGTCAGTGGACTATTTGAAATTAATGTCTAAGGGCCTTTACACATGTCCTTGTTTCACATTAGACTCTCTCTCTGATGTAGTAAAATAATCCTTAGTGCCCTGTTCTTTCTACTCTCTGTGAGTGTTGTTTTAACACACATCGATAAATTCAACAACAGATAATTAAGAAGATACACATGGTCACCAAAATCATCTATATTTTTATACTAGCTGCTTTATTATCTGAGTGTGAGGCTTAGAGGTTTAGATTATATCAAAGTATATTGCAATTTTTTTCAGCCAAAGGCTGGAGAGTGGAAAGATGTTTATGAGCAGCCCCAGAGCTGGTAAGCTGATATGAACACAGGCCATGTTGCACTGTTCAATGGTCCCTGACGGTGACTGCAGCGTTGCTCGTTTGTTCCAAAAGACAAAATCAGTCCCGAAGAGCAAAAAAGTGGGGGATACTGATAAAATGAATTACAAGTATCCACAAACAGGAAACAAGGCAAACAATCAGTAGCGGAGAAAAGAAGAAAGCAATGAGTGAAACAGAAGACTGTTGTGTTTCACAGCAAGAAGAGCACAAATACATATACACTACAAAAAACCACTGAGCTGTTTTGAGGCAATTTGAAAAAAAAAATTGGCTTTTCACAGCCCACAGATGTAAATGTATTTCTAATTTCATGCTGATATAAATCTGAAGTACATGAGATTTGCCAAAACACTAAAGCAAACAAACACACGGCCTCACAGAGCAGAGTTTCTTTCCTTGACTGCCCACCGGCAGAATCTTTGACAGTTGCTGCCCTCTTTCTTACAGGCTCTTTAATGGACTAAATGGGGTTAAAATAGAGAATCAAGGTAAGCAGTCAATGCTTATCTTTTTCAACGTCTCAGAGGAAGACTATGGGAACTACACCTGTGTTGCCATGAACAACATGGGAATCACTAATGCCAGCATTATTCTCTATGGTAAGAACAGAAATGCTCAATTACAGTTAATAATGTCATGTGATATTTTCTTTGCATGCGTAAATGCACAAAAAAGTTCATCCAGTGTGTGGTATGCACTTTTTCATATCTGTGTTTCATTTAGTTTCCTGGCAAATGTCATATTTGACTGAATAACATACGCTCGGTTAATTGTGAAACTACTTTATGGTTCCAGGACTGATTGGAACTGTGAGTCATGTGAATGCAGATGATGTGAAAGTGTTACATTACTCTCTCACAGGTCCCGGTGCAATGCATGATGTGAACGGGGCGGCCGTGTTGCCCTGTGTCTCTACATGTCTCCTGCTGACTGTAAGCTCACTCCACCTGCTGAAGTTCTGATGTGAAACGTGACAACCTTCAAGTTCCACTCTACACTGAACAGCAAGAACAGACTATTAGTCCTATTAGAAGAATGGAAATCCAGGACTGCCAGTGGTTCACCCTTAGTTCTCTTTCTTTGTTCTTTTTGGCTTTGAATCTGAGTCTGTTCTCTGTTGGCTCGCCAAGAGTGAGGCACCAATCCACAGATGAAAAAAAAATTGTTTGATGCTCTAATTTGATGAAGATAGATGAGTTTGTGTCTCCCAAATTTCTTTTGTATGTGAAAAAGGAAAAAGAAAAAAAATACATGTAACTGTTGATAGTTGACTGTTTATTGCCTAATATTGAAGTGTACATTCAGATTATTATTATTATTATTGTGTCATGTCCTGTTCAATATCTGTATAATACCATTAAGCTTTTTTTAAGTAAATGACAAAAAAGGGGGAAAATGCAATGTGATTGTTGAAATTTACTGTATTTTTACAGTCGTATGCAAAACAGAAAAAATCATCATTCATCATAGGAACAGTTCAGAATAATAAATAGTACATCATGGTTTCTCAGGCAAGGTCCTACAGCATAGTGCATCAAAAAATTTATTCCCATTGTAGTTTATGTAGAAAATGTACAAATGTGTACAGACAATTCCTGCACTGTTGTTTTTTCAAGATGCACATACTTATCAAATGGCATTTTCCAAACACCTAATCACAGTGTCATAGCAGCTTCATGGCATATTCATACTCTGAAATTACATTTTCAACTCTAAACCGTCATTAAAGTACCATACCGTACAAGGACATAAGTGTTGATCAATCAGTGTGCCGCTTAATTTTTTTACAGTGACACATGGAGTTAAATTTCAGAAAGTTCAGAAATAAAGCTACTTTCACAGATCTGTTAAACTACAGGTAGTGCTGATGGCAACGCTAAGATCCAGCTACATTCTTCTGGCAGAAAGTGGTTCAGAACCCCCTTATAACACCTCTGCATTTATGTCACTGAAGCTGGTGTATAACCCTTGAGAGGTGAAACTCAGTCCCTCTGGACGATTGGCTAACTAATTGAGGTAACTTCAACCAAACCACTTACTTATCCGCCTCCCTTCACAATGAGAAGCTAAACAGCATATTTACAAAGACTACCAGCTATATAATAGCAAGTGAAACTCAGCACACATGCTGTGCAGTTTGTGTAAAACTATTGAGCTTTGCCTGCTCTCTTTTTCAGCAGCAGCAGCAGCCTCCCTTCCCGTGTGCTGCTGCAGACTGCTTCACAGCTCCTACTACAGTTATGGAGACTAAAAATGCAAGAGAGAGTGTTCCTTGCTCAAGTGTGAACACACTGATCGCAGCATGACTTGCGTGCTGCCCTCTGCAGGAAGCATGCTGGAGTCTTAGCTCGGTCAGGTTAGTGGCTAGTCCAGTAGACAGCTGAAGTCACTTAATGAGTGGTGCTGCTCACTTGGGAAAGGAAATGTAATATTTTCCACAATTGACTGATGATGTTTTGGCCTTTTGAGTTTGCGTTGCAGCCAGTGTAATTTACTGGTATATTGTCAAGTTGGAATAATAATGCATTCATATTTATTAACAAGCCTTTTACTTACATTTCTCAGGCAGCCACAATGATCCTCAAGTAATCTTGATTGAGCAGTGGACTTTTATGCAATTGAGGCTTTTGTTTGCAGAGCCACAAACTTTGCCGCTTATCACAAATCATGTCGGTGTTTTTTTATAATAACCAATTACATTGAATTAGTGTTTTAATAATGCCTAACACCTGAATATCTCTTAATATATATATATATATATATATATATATATATATATATGTATATATACATACATTGATATTATTTTGTTATTATCTTCAGTTTATTGTTGCTATGGTTGAGTATATTGTTGTGCAGTAATGCAAATTCTAAATATGCACCGTGCTGCCACTAACACTCTACATTAACCTAATTGAGATGGATTACTTGGTTGTATTTAAATCCTTGTATCCAAACCACAGGTGACACAAGCAAGAACATGTCATCAATGACAGTCAGCTTAAACAAATGTTCCTTGTAGCTGCTATGAAGCTTTTTTTTCAGGTGTTATGAATGTGTGCTTTTAAACAGTTTTACCCCAAGATAAACAGCAGACTCCGTTCTCAAGAACGCAAGAGCGATTGCTGTGTTCTGTGGGTGGTGGATGCATTTTTAAAGGGATATTTTCAGCCTGCCTCAAACTGATTTTCTGTGAGAAGAGTATTACAGCACAAGTGATTGATAATGTGATGTCCTGCTATTGTCCAGTTCACTCCTGTGCATACCTATGAGTAAGACATGTCAAAGACAAAACAACAAGGGATGAGATTATTGTATGTGGGAATGCTTTTGTTGTACTCACATGTTATGTGCTTGTGATAATGGTGAACCAGTCAGGTGCAGAGTATGTCACAGGATGTGATTTCACTATCTGAGGGTTTGCAGGAAACGCAAACAGGTAAGCTTCAGATGCCTGCAAAAGGGTTACTGTAAACTCTTTCATCCCATATAGATGAACATGATCAATATTGATGTCAATAAGTGTGAATCAGTTTGTTTTAAAATTCCCATTAAACTGAATTGATACTAGAATTTACTGTATGTACAGTGTATTTTTGCATATGACAGAATTGTCACTGTCATAGTGACAAGTTGTAATTAGTTGTTTTTTTTTAAATTAATAGTATCTTTCAACTTCCGTAATGCACAACTCTGGTAATTTTAAAGTTTGCAGTATTTACAATTCATTCAGTTCATTTTTCCCTTTCTCTTGTTTTGTTTGCACTGTATGATTCCACAGAATGCTGCCCTGTTGACTTGTTTTATATGTTTTCTGAACTTACTGGAGTTTAAAATACAGTATTCACTATTGTGGTAAAGTCATCGTATCATTGAGATTGCCAAATTGTCCATAAACTTCTTAAATGTGAAATGTGAAACATTGCCAATCATTTGTCCTGACATACATTGTCACTCTTTAGTTTTTATGTCAATATTTTTAGTCTCTGCAGGAATTTTATAGTTGTAGCAATTAACATAAATCCAGCTAATCCCCCATGAGTTCTGCTCAACCTTACAGTTTTATCCAAATACTGTAACTTTTCCATGAATCTGACCAGGGAGGGTTGGCCTGGTGGTAGTTGTAGTATTAGTGTCCTATAAATCACAGAGACAAACTGTGGATGTGCCTGCTGTCACCCGTGTGAGTGTGTGTGTGTGTGTGTGTTAAATACACAACAGTTGGTCAGTTTTATTCTTGCTGGAACCAATTTCCTTTTATGTTTGATGAAATTTCAACTATAGTTTTTTGGTTGTTTTTTTTTCTCCCACAATTTCCAGACAAAAGAATTTTCCACAAAACACAAAACAAGCCTACAAACAGTGCAACATGCAATTTTTGATAAAGGTTGCAGTTAGTTTAGGCCAAAATAATCACAGAAAAGCCAGCTTAATCCTGGAGTGATACAGGACTAAACATGGATGAACCCACAGGATTATCATCAACAGTTCCTCTCAGCCATGTAGAGCTCTGTAGCGTCTTTCAGCTCATTGGTTTGACTCTACAGCTCACAGCATTATTGTTCCAGCATCTAAATAGGCTTTAATACCTACTTTGATGACTTCCCGTAGAGCACCAAATAACTGACACATTACACATAATGTCAATTATGAAATATTCCAGTATTTTTAAAAATGTATATAGTTCATTTTTACTTTTATTTGAATGTCTTCAAATCTATTTCCTACTTCCCCACAGTCCAGAACGTCCCAAACGTGTAACAGTGGAAGGGGAATTAAAGAGGAATTTGTTTTGTTTTCATAATATAGAGGGCGTCCAACATTAGTTTAGATGTTTTCTTAGTGGAAGCATGAATAATGCAAAAAAGAAGGTGAAAGAGGGTGAAAAGAATCCTACAATGACTGGCATTGAGATAAATATAAATATAAATACAACAATGATAATATATATAAATAGAATTTAAACTAACCTATTCATCTTAACAGGCACAAAAGGTGATACTGATGATGAGAAGGTTAATCAAATCTGAATATATGCTGAATGAAAAATACGTCAGGAACAGAGAAGATATGATGAGAGAAGTGAGATAAATCACAAATATGAACTGTGTAAAAATCTGCATCAGTCTACAAAATCAAAACACATTATTTTAGAAACGCATTTTACCAGCTGCTACACAAAAAGCTAACCAGCCTGTTAGTGGATCATAAAGAGTTCTAATGCTAATAACTGGCTGATGATAAGTTCAAATCCGCATTAATAATTTCACCCCTTCTGTTTTGTTTGTTTATTTTAAACGTCATAATGTATTTTACTGTGTTTTATTTAGCTAGGTGTATATACATGACTATGAAATATTTATAGCACACAGCTCAATACATTTATTCTTGATGCTTTGACATTAATTACACAAAATGTAACTTGCTAAAAGTGAAACTATATAGTGACTTTTCAGTATTGTAAATGTACCTGTTGTCTACAAAAAGAGTAACCAAAGATGAAGTAAAGGTTCATTGATGAGTTGTTAACGCTTATTTAATCAATTGAGTATGTGCAGCTTAGCAGATGCTTTACAGTGGATGCTACACGAATGAGCTATATTGTCTCTCCCAGTCAGTTGAATTCAATTCAGTTTATTCATACAGCTCACAACAAAATGATCTCAACTAATTATATTACAACTGATCAATCTTCACTATTCGGATTTATACAGGAACTACTTGCAATTGCATACATTTTTAGGTCCTCACTGTTTTTTGTTGTGTATTAAAAAGTCAAATGTTTCCATACAATTGTATTTTGCACTTATGTAACTCTGGTCATAAAAGGCAACTATTTCTGTCCTCTTCATTTCCTCCTCCTTCTTTGCACCTTTGCACACCACTGGCACCACCCAGCCGTTCCTAATAAACAGGAATATTCAGTGTCCCTGCTGTCAGCGCTGATAGGGATTTATACAGTCTCAGCACAATGACATCAATAGTCGAATGTGTTAGATCCTGGGATTCTTCCAATGTAACCTTGTTATCAGAGCAGAGCTGTAAAGAGAGCAGAAATGAAGGGCAAGTTTGGTAACTGTGTTGTCAGTCAAGCTGCCTATTAGGTCTTTGTGTTTTTGAAATGAATGGCAGGAGATGTGCTCTAGTGGCAGATATTAATGCAAGTTCTTGCCTTTTGAATGTGTGAATACTTCCCTTACACTTTGCCTAAACTATAATCCACGAGTGTGTTTCCATGACTGTTGCTTCTGTCCAGGATGTAACAGGTATATTGTAGCGGAGGGAGAGTCGGTCATTACTTTAGAGACTGCACACAACAATGCTTTGTCATTCAGTAAAATTCTATTCTCCACTGTGACGCTTGGTTCAGCGAGTGGTTGAGGGGGACTTAACCTGGAAATGCTCTAAAAGTAACACTCATGTTCAGTTCACTTTAGGAAGCAGTCTGTGTTCTAATGACACCGTGAGCATGAGGGAGGCAGAGAGAGTGTGTGGATATAAATACACTGTATATACTCTGTTCTGTTGTATGTTCATTTTGCAATTCAGATTTCTCTCTCGAGCCAGTTGTTCCCACCCAGGAAAAGCACAGTGGACTTGTGAGGAGACTTGTATTGTGAAACAGTGTCTTGACAGGAAAGCTTTATGATAGCACGACAAGCCTGAAGCACTAACCTGCCAGTGGTCACACCGCATGATGAACACCAACAATGTTCCAATTACAGTAACCGTGTTGCTTCTCCGAAGAGAGAATCAAGACTGTCTTTTGCTCCCAAGTCAGAACGGGGAAGGAGGAACAAAATGGATTTTGCTTTTATAGATGTAGCCTATGGCCATTCCAATGTAATAAGCAACCTTTATATTCAATTGAAGCTTTGTGAAAAGGCCCTCATGAGGTGTTGATGATATCCTGTGTATCTTCTGGCAGCATGCAGTAATATTTAAGCTTGCTTATGACCTTTTTTAATTTGATGTTTCATCTCTCACAATTTCTTTTCTCCTTCATCACAAATATGACAGCAGAGCAGTGCAACAAATCCAGTAGGTTTACTGAGGAGAGGTGTAATGGTCTTGCTTGTGCTAGAATTAATAGACTAAATGATTAATACAAGTGCTCTCCAAGCATCAATCTACAATTATTCTGTGCTGCCTTCAAATTAAAGTTCTCAAGAAGATGGAAGCTACTGTATAAAGGACTGTAATTAGAACAAACAAAAACAAGACAATCATGGGTCGACCTCCCTGTTAGTTCCTCTGAATGAGCTGCAGGTGTGATGACCAGAGAAAAAGCATATTCCATCACATATCCTCACAGCATGTCTAACATTACATGACCAAAAACAGAATGCCAAAGGACAACTGGTGTGATGGCGCTGAAACGCTTGGTGTTAAAAAACCTGAGGAAAACACAGGACAAAAAGAACCATGTTGAAATAAAGAGCTCAGCTATAGCCCGTAATGCAAGGACACGAGAAGAAGGCTTCTGTGTGGCGCTGCCTTCTTTCTGGAGCTTCCTTGTGTAAACTCTCCAACCACATGATTAAATCAAACTCTGACGACTCCTGAGTCTTTGCCAGTGCTGAAAAAAATGATGCATCTTTTAGTCATCTGAGGCTCTGAGTTCTGCTCCACATCTCTGCATGTAAATAGTGGAAATATTTGGCAGCCTGCCCGCTTCTTTTTGTCCCTGTACCCTGTACTAATTTTTTCCTCATGGTGCCTCACCACAATATTAAACCTTGGATTTTCTTTTGTATTTCATAACCAACATTTTTTCCATCTACAGTCATGCACACTGAGCCTTTTTCATGGCTACCATGGAAAGATATTTAGATTTAACTAGCCTTCATGCATTCTTAGGCACAATACAACTATTAGCGGCCTGGTAGCTCAATGGGATCGGCACATTTTTTAAAGGGATATTAAAACGTATCAATGACTATAAAGATGGTTCTTCTTTTTAATTAAGCATTTTTGTGTTATGTATTATATGGCCCACTGTCCGATAAGATGGCTGCATGTTTGTGTGCTGTAGATGAGCCCATGAATGCAGGAGATCATTTGTGAAGGAAACAAGAAAAATGGAAAGCAGTAATCATGTGTTTACTGGGTGTTCGATGAAGCACCGTGGGCATCGTTTTGTGTGTGAGTGGGCGCAGCTGGCTAACTGCGAGGACAGGTCAAGGTTATGGTTGCAGGGGGGGGAACACATCAGAGGTCTGTGCAGCTGCAGCGGTCCCATGTCAGCTGTGTGGCCATGTCCACATCACTGTGCATATTTTTGCAGAATTATATGTTGCAGTACATTTTCATACTCGTATGAGATGGTGGGCGGAGTCACTCGGAAGAAGAAACAGACTGTTGAAGGCAGGAGTCATTCACCCTGCTCTGGGTGGAAAGGTTCACTCTAAAACGAGTTTTAGTCCGTTTGTGTTCTGGTTTAAATGAAAAAAAAAAGGTTTACAGTGTGTAACCTGCCTCATTATTCTCTCTAAAATGATGCATGATATTTTCCTTCTTCCAGTATTGCCATAAAGTCATTAAAACTATATTTGAATTTGACTTGCATCTGTCACCACCTGCATTGAACTGTCTCTTCACTGCCAACAAAGCTGCAGTCGAGTTGTGTGTTGTTTGCATTAAAAAGCTGCATAATAAAGTCAGAAAAAATAAAGAAGAGTCATGAGACTCTCTCCATGTCAGGGAGACCAGAAGTCACTCCTGGTCACTGCATGCTCTGACCTTCCGCACGCCAACCTCTCAGACATGCCATATAAATACACTCAATACGTGCCCTTGACTGTGCTCTAGTCTTCAGGTGGAACAACAACATCAGTCACTGCCAGCGGTTTGCCTCCACATTCATTTCTCTGGGTTTTGAGCGGACAATCTCTGTGATACCTGCAGGGATGGAGGGATCACCTCCATCTTCCTGGGCTGTGAGTGTCTCCGCTGTGATCCGACCACAAGGTGCAGTTTCATAAACAGGATAAAGCACAGGTGGAAATTTCTGTTCTGAGATGTCTTATAGCGATTCAATGGGAGGTATTGCCAAAGAAAATGTGACTAAACCCCCCTAACTCTACTGCACGGTTGTGACATGGACGTTTCTACATTTAAAAAACATTACCTAAAACATGATGCATTTATGTCCCCATTCAAGCAGACGGCATTCATCTTGTATGGTGGTTACAGACAGTAACAAAGTTAATGTAAATTCAGAATTCCTCCTGTATAATAAATTAAAACGCGCTTCAGTAAGGCAGGATCTCCTGCGGCGTCTGTCTTCTAACAATGCTACAATACCACAGTGTTCTGATCATTGATTTATGCACTATGCACATCTATGTTGTGGGAATCCACAGCCTGCAGAAAGTTTCCAACCCTGTGACTCACTTCATTATAACCTAATGCAACATGCATTCATTTATTTATTTTTCATCATAAATCTATATAGAAATCTGTCTCATTTTACTCGGCATAAATCCCCCCCCCTAACTCGTTACTTCATTGAAGCACTTTGACAGCTAGTACAGCCTCAGGGCTTCTTGGAAACATATGTAACAGCATGGCACATCCTGATCTGGGATTTCCTCCCAGTCTTCCCTCACACATTCTTTCAGGCTCAATTGAGTTGGACTGAGGGGCATTTGTGAGCAGTTATCTCCAAGTCATTCCACAAATTCTCAGCAGGAAGTCTGGGTTTTGACCAAAGACTCTCAAAGACTTCCACACGATTGTGTGAAGCCTTTCCAGGTTTAATTTGGCTCAGGGTCAGTGCTCTGATTTACAGCATCACCCAGATGTGTGTGAGTGTGTGTCTACCCACAATTCCATCTCTAACTGTATATGTTTCCTTCTAAGTCATGTCTAGTCATTTGAGTGTGAGTCAGCCGTCTCAAGGACACTCAAAAGAATTTAAATGCAATTAGGAGTGACACTGCAGAGAGGCTGAGCACTCACTGACTAAAGCACTTTGTGCTTTTCACTTTTTAAATTAACTTCTGGAAGGCCAAATGTAAATGGGACACAAAAATGCATTCTGTGTTGAATGCAAACTGCTGCTCACTGTAGAAAGGATAAGTTTGTTTCTTTCTAACAGAAATGTATTTATGTTTTTTATCTTTTTCCCTTTATCAACATACCCATTTATAATATACAAATTAATAAATGGATAATGTTCAACGTCTGTAAAAGTAAATGTGATAAAACTAGGTAAACTGGTATTTTTTACACGGTTGTGCAGTTTCCAATCATTTTGAATTGTACATCAGATAACATCTGTTACATGGAATAGTTGTAGATGGAAATTAGTGTTTGTTGTTAGCAGACTGAATACTTTTATTACTCAAATACCAGATGACTGTAACTAAAAAGATGGCACATTTAAACCACAGAAGTTTTTTTACAGTTTTTGAAATTCTGCTTGGGCAATAAAATCACATTGAATAGTATCAATTCAACACAATAATCGTATAAATCCATATTTTGTTAAAAATAAAACATAGAAACACACAGTGTGACAAGTGAGAAATTGTTTTTCACCTTTGTGTAAAATATTCTATTCTATCAGGTCTTCCTTGTTAGCACCACATCACCGTGAGTTTTTGTTGCCTCTGATTGGCTGCCATCAATTTACAAGTTTGTCTTTTTTTTACAGTGATATATTTTCTCAGTGTGATTCTTATTTGATATAATTTAGCATATTCTGCTGGGAGCTACATTATGCACTATGTTTTTTATGTAGATTGTGCACAGCCTCCCTGCTGTTTTGGAACTGTGGTTGTACAGCTGGACATTAGGGAGGAGATTACATTGTACAACATGCATTCTTCACAGTATATTTTTCCCACCTCCCACATGCACTGCAGGTGATGTTAATGAGAAAACAGCTGGAACTACACACTTACACACAAAACTATAGATTCATTGTTTTCTGATGCACTGATCTGATCACATTAACAAAACCCCAATGAGGAGCTTAAGCTGACTAATTAAAAATGTTGATGTTAAGAGCTCGTGTCTTTTCAGCTTTGCATTGATATAAATTAACCTCATCATGTTAACAAAAAATTGAATCTGGCTGCACTTTGAAGGTGGTTTTAAGGAAATGGTGTGAAAAAAATCAAAGAACTAAGAGATAATTAAGAAATTGTGCAATAGGGTGTTTGTATAAAATATTATTGTTGGCAAACTAACTCTAGCTATTTGTGAGACATATGCAATAATAGATCTAGACGATGCTTGTAAGTTCAAAAACACTATGATTGAATTAAGTGATGGAAGCCTAAATGTGACCAGACGTGGTGCTGTAAAATGTGATAGGAAGGGGTCTGAGGTTAGATGTTTTGTAAGGTGTAGAGTCGTTGTGCGTCAGCTGCTTGTCTCATGCAGAATCGGGCAGGGGGGCTGGGCTGCTCGTCCAGCTGAGAGCGCTGGAAGAAGGAGCTGCGAAGCTGCAAACGTGCTGCCAAGGAGTTGCTTGAATAAACCGTCTGTGAAGAACAGACACACGAGGAGGAGAGAGAAAGCCTGAAAAAAATCACTGGAGAGCCATCATGTGTACCACCAAGGTGGAGAGGTCTGAGGGGGTGAGGTGTGTGTGTGTGTGTGTGTGTGTGTGTGTAGCAGGGGAAAGAGGGTGAGAGCCAAACTGGTAGCTGACATCCAGGCTTGGTGTGAGAGATTATGGGGAATGGACACTCTCTGAAGTAGGGATGTGCAGAGGAGCTCCAGTGTAGCTGGCAGCAGACACCAACAGCGGGGATGTTTCTGGGTGCTTTACAGGGGAAGGAGCAGCAGCAGGAGGAAGGAGAAGGTGCTGAGATGGTGCTGAGTTACTACAGGGAGGTGATTGGGGGACAACATTAGGAATGAAGGACAGTCAACATTTGTTGGTGGCCTATACTTTACACAGTCACTGCTCAAGTTATATCACATGACATCAAATACGTTTAGCTTCATCTAATATTGTGCTGATTATTGTCATTGTCATGATTACGTTATGCATTGTGTATGTATAAGTTTTGATGGGACAGAGTCATGGGACAGAGTGATGCATGCATACATTGATTTTCACACATCTGAACTTAGCTTGTCCTCCCAGAGCAGAGGTGTTGTATTTCCTGTGTTCCTGCCTGCGATAACAACAGCTCCTCGCTCTGCTCCTACTCAGCATTGATTAGAAGCCACAATGGGCCAGCTCTCTACGTCTGTGAAACACGCAGCATGGTGGGCCTGCTATACTATACTGAATGTGCTCTAATGTCACCTGTCTGACTTTGCATGGCTGAGGCATCTGTTTGCTCCCAGTGATATCTCAGAGGGCTTCACATCAGCAACATGTTTATCTCCGGGTCACGGTCTGCAGTGACACACATGTCTGTGCACACTGTTTTGTTCAGTAGAAATAATGTAGCCTTGCACTTTTTGTGAGCAATGTTAAATTATGGACTGATAAAAGACTTCTACTGGTGCTGAGAAATCAATCTGCATATCTGCCATAAGAGAAACATAATGTTCTTTCATTGAAATTCCACTCGGTGTCAGGTGTTCATTTTTACTTGAGCAGCCTTTCATTGTCCACTCAAACGAATCCTTTCTTTTACCTATGAATGTGATTAAAAGCGTGATAAAACCCAGAGAAGACAGAGCTCCAAGAGTAGAGCAAAACTCTGCTCAATCAAACCCAATCCAGTGTTCTTTAGAACCTTGTTGCAAAATGGATCACCTGCAGCGCAGCTCAGGACACCAGCTCCACACTTCCACACAATATGAAATGGTTTGCTCTTTACATAATGATACCTCATATGGAACTAAAACACATGCCATTAATATCCCTCAAGAAGTTTCTCTCGCGCTTGCGTATCCATGTGCTTTGCTTTGTAATTGTGTCACTGCAGCACATTTGGCCCAAAGGTAGTTCCCTTTGATTATACAAAAATACACAGGCGCACAAAAGACAGCTGTTGGAATTTCTTTTTTTGGATTTACACTGGGAAGTGTCACCATTTCTAAGACTTTGTGTTTTGTAGCTCAAAGAACAGTTTCTGGCCTTGGATGAAAGCGCGAAGGTTGACGGCTGTCAGAGGGAGAGTTGTCTTGAAAGATGCGTTGCTGTTCTAGCGCGTCTCCGCACAAAGCAAACACACTGCCTGAGATCGTTTGCACGGTGAAACTATTTAAATAAATCAGGACTGAGATTTTTTTCCCTTCTTTTTCTCCCCACCGCCTTTGTCGGATTGACACAATGAAAGTGACTCGTGGTGCTTCGGCTCAGCAGATCAGGAAGCTATTGTGTCCAAAGTCAGACCTTTACCATGTCCCACCTCCAACATTCGAGGAATTCATCTCCACTGATACAATTCATTAATAGCACGATAGTTATAAAACAGGAACCCTCCGCTACTTAAACATTTAGAGGATTCATCTGTTGTTTCATCAGGAAGCGTATAGTTGTGTTTCCTAAAAATAGCTTTTCTAAGCTGCAAATGTGATTATGTTTTTGTAGAAGGAAAGAACAAGCAAATCAAACACATCATGAAGCTAATGTAGATTGTTCTTCCCATTTTTTTTTCTTTCTTTTTAAAAACCTGAAGACAGAAGGTAACATATTGGTGAATGGCCACTGAAGTGAAGTGACATGATACTACTAACAAAGAAGAATATGATTTGCATGATGCTGAATATTATTTGCATTGTTCAGGGAGATGCAGGTGACGTTGGAGACAAAGATGGAGGGTTGGGAGGTGTGTGTGTGTTGGAGGTGCAGGGACAAAGCCTTTTGCTTTGTCTCGCTTGCTCAGCCTGATCAGGTCTGTCTAACCGTAGCTCTGTGTGCTTTCTGCTGAGACCACTCAGTGCTACAATCTCATCTTGACTCGTATATCTTGCTGCCCTTGACACTTTTCCCATATGATGAACTGCGCTCTGTCAGCTGAAGATGCTGACTGGGAGCTTCGGGGCTCACCACAGCTGTTCATGTAGCACAATCAAACAGTTCACTCTTTCCATGTTACACCATGGATAGATTTCTCCTGCTTGCAGACACTGTTTCGGTTCAGTTAAGTTCCACAATGTTAGTGCCCGTTAGTGTTTGGTATTTTGATTTATTTATTAATGTCTCCAGGTTGTCTGCTATTGTCAAGATACATCATACATAAAAGTTAATATAGTTTATTTACTGTTTAGGTTCGCAGTTAACATGAATAACATTTATTAGCCTGCAGCTTTATAGTTTGGGATAATGAATCATATTATTTTATTTCTCCTGAATACCCACATATCATTTTAGTCCTGCAGTCATTTTAGCCTCAAACACTCAATATATGCGGGGAAAAAGAATGCTTACTCTGCCTACAGTAGTGTGAGCATACCATAGCCATGTTTCTTCACTGCAGCATGTGTGATGCTGGAGCATGCATTCACCTGATGATATACAGAACATCAACCTACAGCAGCAATGTCATTTCTATTAAGAAATCATAAAGTTGCTAGACTCATGGAGGTGGCAGTTATCATGTTATTACTTTATAAGTCAAATTTATTTCAACTTAACTTTTACTTTCTAGCAATTTCAGTTTATGTAGAATGTGCCATTAGCCTTATCAGTGACATTTATTATTCCCTATTAGCCACCCATGCTTTCCTCTTCAAAACTAGTAACATCAAACTTCCTGTAAAGATCCTTCCTTATGTAAGAGCAACACATTTTCTTTTATAAACACAGTATATTAATGTAAAGTCAATTAAACTAGAAACCTTTGCCTTGGATTTAACATGTGAAATAATGCTTTAATACCAGATAGGCGTGAAGATAGGGACGAACATGTAACAGAAATCTAATCATTTTTGTTTACCATAGAAAAAGAACTATGGAGAACATTTACATTTGATACGTTGCAAAAACAGTCTAAGCTGCCATTAATGTTCATCATAGGTGCAGAACATCAGTGTGGTTCTTTCCTGATGCTGTCTTCTCAGAGTCATGTCTCTCACAGTATTCTTCCGCATTATTATAAACGTATTAGAGTATTGTACCATATATCCTTTAAACTTCCTGTTTATTTGCTAAACCAGTTAATTTTTGCTTAGTGACTAATCAGTTCAAAAAGAAAGTGGTGCAGCGTGTTAATGCTAGGGAGAGGGGTGGGAGGTGTCAACACAAACACATGCCTGGAGCACCAACAAGGTCAGGGGCAGCCCCAGGGGTGACCAATTAGTTAAATCCTCTTTGACTGTGTCCAGTAACTTGACAAAAAAGGTTCGCCATAATATAATCGCCAAATAATAATCGACAAAATATAATGGACTTTCTAAAAACTTTTGCTGCACAATCTTCGACTTTGTATTGGAAAATGTAAGTCCAATTAATTAGGAAGCGTTTGCTTTTATGCAAACAATAATTAGAAAAAGAGTGCTTTTTGGCAGAAATGTAGAAAACAATATGTCTTTGTTAACGTGCGAAAAGCTGTTTTAAATGAATTTGCACTGTGGAAGCTGCAACCTGGCTCCTTTTAGCACAGATGTTGTTCTCTTTGGTTTTGATAAGCGCTCCGCTTTTACTCCTCGAATTCTTCTCTTCTCAGGCACAGTACACTCCCAGTCCTGTGAGACAATCAGGCCTATCAAGAGATGTTTACCAGCCATTTAGATCGTTTGCTCGTCTCAAGGAGAGAGGAAATGAGGAGACTGGAAAGAGAAATCAACAACTTTTGGAGACAGATCCTTAATGATTTTTACTCTGTTTTTGACACTAATTAGGTTGAAAAATAGTTAGGAGAGTGGAAGGGAAGACATAGCTCCAACTGGGAATTAGAAAGTAGAAGACATTTCTCCAGTGTTTAAATGTCTATCATAGGGTGCTCTGCAACACTGATATCGTATATACTGTCTGACAATTAGCATTTACAGTGAATGCAGCCTGCTAGAATGAGCCTTGTTGTTCTATCCAAGCACAATAATAAGTGTATGATGATACCCTTCTCACCTTGACTCAGGACTCTGGAGGAAGCAATTATTAAATCAATGAAAGACATGGACATTTAATTAGTGATATTTCGAAAAAGAAAAAGTGATTATATGAAGTAAAAGCAATTTTCAGCAAAGACATGTCCTTATCCAATGGGTAAAGGATTCACAGGAACTCTATGGTTCCTTATGAAAACCCAAAGAGGTCGCAATTAATCTCTTCTTACTGGTTGCCTAACAACAATAAGTGTCCACCTCACTGGTGTTAACAGACACACACGTGATGATTAAAAATGCAGACGCAGCAAGCAATGCAGAACCTTCCCTCTATACTCAGGATGGATGACAACAATGATTTTAGATTTATATCATAGCCTTATATAACCTCCTAAAAACCAAAGAAAAAAAGTGTCTTACAAATTCCTTTTTTGTGTGATTTCCTATCCATTTGGGCCTAATGTATAACACCTTACAATTACATTTTTTTTAAATATATTTTTTATTTTAATTTCACAGCATGTCCACTGTAGAGGACACCAGGACAATTTCCGTGTAA
>JAUMTR010000006.1:974334-985021 GCA_032270685.1 Microctenopoma stevenorrisi | reverse complement strand
ATGTTTATCAGTAAATTACAGAAAATAATGAACTTTATCACAATATGCTAATTTTTTGAGAAGGACCTGTATGTTGAATGAACAATTGAAGCAGCACATTCATCATGTGTCAGGTTTTCCCCTCCTTATTTCCTGCCCCTGGCTTTTATTCTGGTCATCTTCCTGTCCCTCCCCACATTCAACCGGTTCTCCTGGATTTCTGAATCTCGATGCGTTTTTGACCCCGTCTATGCCCGAACCCTGGTTGTAGCTTGCTCTGTGAACTTCTGTGTCTGTCTGCCCTGGACCTGGACTTTGGATTCTTCCCGAACTGTTTTGTACTGTGAGTACAGTCTCTCTGGCTCTATGATCTCGCTCGCTGGGTTTCTGACCTTGATCCCTTATGCAACTTACTCTCCCTGCTTTGGATCTCGGTGGACACCACGGAAAGCGAGCGTGTTGTCAATGCCCTCATGCTCCCCACTGGGTTGGTTCTGTCTTTTCTTCCCCGCACTCCTGGATCCACTCTCAAGTAAGTTTTTCGAAGCTGTCATATCATTCCTCACTCGTTCCTGTACTCGCCTGTCTCTCTTTCACAGACCCAGTCTGCGACCGGCCCTCTCCGAGAAACCCACTCTGACCAGCCTCTGAATCCTCCTAAATAAATTGATCCTAAATAAAGATCAATTATACTTACCCTTCGGCATCCGGTACTTTAACTGTGTCGTCAAAATACTATTACATCAGGAGGTGGTTGGGATGATGGGCTTACAGACAACACAGATATAAAACCTTGGACCTGAAGTGTGATAATGTCCTCTCTGACCTTTTAGTAACCTCATGCTAACATCTGCTAATCGCCACTAAACACATATGATTACTGTTTACAGCTGATTTGAAAGCAGAGCAAGTAAGTATGAAGTAAGCTGATAGTATCATGATGCTGACATAAACAGCAATGTTACGCAACCACAAAGAGAAATATTTATCATAGAACAGGCTGAGACTCTTATTTCCATGTCCCAACAGAATCCCTCATCAACAGACTCACAGCCTCAGGCTTTGGTCCAAACCACCACCTAGTATGCAGCAGCCAATCAGTCCAGTCAATCTTCCTGCAACTGGTGACAGAGCTCAGCAGAAGTAATAAAGCACACAAGATTAGATTGACAGGGTGGTGACTGAACATTTAAAATAAATTAAGAGTCATAAATCTCACATCCCCATGGTTATACTCATGAACAGCCAGAGAAACATAACCACAGAATGTATTGATTTTTCTTCTGTTTTTCTTTCTCCCCCAAAGGACTCGTGCAAAGGAGATGTGTTCTCTGCTGGGCCTCAGGAGGATAGAGTCACTGAGAAGTCCTTTGGCTACGTGAAATAAAACAAACAAGCCATGGAAAACTTAACCAACACAAACATGAATGGAGGAAGAAAAATAAAATGATGCTCTTCAGCTTGTGAAAGGCCACCTCAACGAAATGACCTCTGGCTATTACATATTTCCTTAGCAGTAAACGCAGGGCCTTTTCACACACAGCTGACTCCGGACTGTCTGCTGCCTCTATTTAAGATCCCCAAACTCAGGAAGGTACAGTGGATGCTGAGTAAAAGGTTACATCATACCTACGGCTTGTTGATTTTGGTCTGAACTATGGTCCATGCAAAAGTAAACTAAAAGTTTATTTGAATGGACTCACAAGTAGCTAATTTATACAGAGTGGAGCTGTAGAGTTTCAGCAACACCTCGAAAAGTCTAATCTTTCACTTTATTCAAGTACAATAGAAAGACATCGTCAGCACATTTGGCCTTTTTTCCTGTAATGCAGGAAAAAACTTGACATCTGGACATGGAAAGGATCCATCCATTGTGAGAGGGCGGGTACCCTGACACATGTAATGTAGACGTTTATATGCAAGTAGACAGACTAAATCCCAGATACGCTTTAGTAGGACACAATTGTCACGTTGTACGGAAACTTATTTTTGTAAATAAATTCATGCATATGGACTTGCAAGCAGGTGGTTGGAGTGGATGGAGGCTGTAGT
The DNA here is from genome assembly GCA_032270685.1 of Microctenopoma stevenorrisi. Taxonomy (NCBI): domain Eukaryota; kingdom Metazoa; phylum Chordata; class Actinopteri; order Anabantiformes; family Anabantidae; genus Microctenopoma; species Microctenopoma stevenorrisi. The sequence continues at coordinate 982,990 of JAUMTR010000006.1, read as the reverse complement.
TTAGTTGTATAAAAATGTAATTTTTAAAAGACAGAGCTGATATACAGTGTTTTCATTTTGAGGATCAGATGGTTTAACGGTTACAGATGGCTTTTATTTGGTGGGAAACACGCCCTTATTCCAAGTCATTCTTGTGATAATTACAAAAGAAGTAAAATGTTGGTGCCATTAATCAAGCAGATGCCTATAACTATATATATGTTTGACAAATAAATGTATATGTTCTGCACTTATAAAGTGCTTATCTACATGCTGGTATCTACAATGCTCATTCACCTGTTCACACACACACACACACTGATGGCAGAGCTGCTATGCAGCTGACCTGACACACAGGGCTTGGGGCTGAGAGTCTTGCTCTAGGACACTTATGACATATGACTGATCCCATGATTGGCAAGCAACTGCTCTATCGCCTGAGCCACAGCTGTACCTAAACACATATAGATAGTGTATTAGTGTTACATATACTTACCTCCAAACTCATTGCACATGTGAAGGAGGACTGAAACTGACTGTATGGAAATGTGTTATTTCCAGTTGAACATGTGGTGTGAAGGTGCCCAGAGCTTTGCCTGGCAGCTTTTCTTAGCAGTTACTTCACGAAAAGCATGTTGCATGAGTTGCTAATTAAAATGATCCATGCCACACATGTAACACAAGTAATGTCTGACATTTCTTTTCCAGCTGTTTGGTTCCCTGATTAGAGCAGTAACAATCGAGTCTGTAGCTCTTTCTGTCACACTGAAGACCTTACTTGGGTGACTAGTGAAATATTTATAATACATATTAGATTATGTTTAGCGTTAGATTTTAGTGACATAAGGCAAAGATATTCTACAGTATCTATCAGTGACATTGTCTTCAGTGCCTTGTGTATGGAGCAACACTCGGCTGCAGATAGCAGATGTTTGCATGAATTAAATATCTGTTGAGTGGTGGGGAGTTAACTGCAACGCCGCTTTTCTTCTCACTGCCTGAAAATGGAAGAAAATAAATATATCACACAACTCCAAGTACTGTAAATATAATAACACGCTGTGCATTATTCATCACACAGTGAACTGCTCCTGGTCACGAGCATCGATGTCAGCGACAACTCGTAAGTACGTATAAAGTCACCTGCTGTATTGATGATGCATGTATCATCTACACAGCAGGTGAATGAGAACAGGAAATTGCTTTTATATGCAGCTACAGTTTGTAATTAACATCCATAGTGGGAGAAGAGAAACAGATTCAGAGTGTTATGGAAGACCTCCTGCTGCAGTTGTACATAATTGATGTACGAGAACCATTAAAATATACTGTGTTCAGGCTTGAAGACTCACTGGTGTCATTTAGACAACTGCAGTTAGCTGTTGTTGGTAATGGAGCAGACAGACCACAATAAACTCAGTCCAAGGTCAGGACCTCTGAGCGACACAGAAGTCAATAGGTTTGTCCTGTTGCTGGATTGGTGCCGCTGTAGGGGACTCTGCTGGGTATGCATTTCGACAGTGAAGCATAGCAATACACAACAGGCAAAAATGCATTCAAAACACACAATGTTAAGATACAACGTTTTATTATTGTCAGTCTTAAATATGAGCACACACTGTTCATCAAGAAAATACATATGAACCAACAATCCGTTACAATACAGGGAGTCAAATAGCATGATGTCCCCCTCCACTTGTGAACAATCCAACTGAAGGGAGCCCTGTGAACGTGTAGCCAGGCAAAGGGCAGAGTTGTACTTTTTTTTCGTCTGTGAATCGTCCAAAATAAATCCCCTCAGATCTTGATTTACTTCATGCGTCTGCTATGATAAAGCCCCTGGCAGATGAGACAAGTTTGATTTCTCACCTCTCTACAGTTCACGGCCTACGATCCAATGCCAACTTCTTCCAGACTCCAATGTAAATCACACAAATGCCACGAAACACCTAGAATTAATAGCAGTATCTCCTACGTGCAAAACAAGCTCAGTCGTTTTCTAAAATGGTATCAAATTTTCTTTGAAGACTGCTCTGTTGCTTTGCACATATGGAGACTGTAAAAACAAATATACCCATAGCTTTTAGTTTTTTTTTTTCCTCACAACTCAGCCCATGTTCCAACTGGGCTCATGTTTGCTTAGGCTAAAAGAAAGAATGAGCCCTAGAATCCCTATGCAGTCTTTAAACAGACAATGGAATTGGTCATATCAACATAAATATGCAGCTCTACTGCCAAAATATAAGCCTTCACGGGCTGTGATTCAGACTTAGCTGACTGGAGTCAGGAAACAGGAAAAGTTATGTGTTGAGACCTTTTTCAGTACAGTTCCCCAGCTGAACTCTAGGGGTGGATCAAACGTATTTTACCAGTGTCTTTCTGTGCTCCCCTTCCTGGGTGGAGGTTTTATCATTAAAAATCTGGCTTGAATGGGACTTACAGCGCGTCTTGCACATTCTTTGTAAAAGTCATACTTAGTTGCATTTGCATCTGCTCTAATAAGACAGCACAGACTCTGACTTCCTTCACCACCGCACAAAAGGAAACTGTTGAACCATTACCTACTGTTTTGTCTGAAAGATGATAAATTATTTTTAATTATACAATTTCCCAGCAAAATATGTACTTCATTGACTGCATGTTATGTGCAGCTGTTGAGAGTTTACAGCATGTGGAGAAACAATCCGTTTTTAACTTTGACTCCTGTAGAGATACAGACTGCAGGAACAGGGTGGTTCCGTATTTAGCACATAGCTGCAATCATCACACAGGGTGAGACCCTGTAACTTTTCTAATGAAGAATGAGTCCAGTTAACAACAAGGACAATATCAAGTCCAACTGAGAGCTTATTAGACTGTTTTCAACTAAATGAGCCATAACATGGCAAATAACTGTATAGTGCAACAGAAGAGATCACACTGTCTCAATAAATGTAATTGGATTGTTTATTTAACTGCTCTGCAAGCCAGCATGTCTAACCTTAAGGCTACCAGTACCCATAATGCAGTGAGAATACTGGTGCTAAGTAATACAAAAGGCCTCAGGTCGGGTAAAAATCCAAATTAAACCTTTAAAGACGCAGCCTGCCGAGGAGTTTTCCTCGTGTTTTCTCCCTGCGCACATTTGGAACAGCGGGATGTGAGATGAAGGAAATGAAGATGATACTTTTCTTTTGGCTGCGTGTGGCTCAGACCAAGGCCGACACGTAGGAAATGTGATCTAGCAATATTTCCAGCAGTGATCTGACAGGTGCTGACTGTTTTCCATCACCACGGAAAAGACTTCTAGAATACACCTCATCCTCAGATCACAGATCAGACTGCGATTTGCCTCTATCCTGCGTCTCCAGCTCAGAGCTCTACACAACACATGGGCTATAACCACAGATCCCACCACACTTATTAAAGGACATTTCTATTTGATATTGACAATTAGCAGGGCTCCTCTTAATGATGCATCTAACTCCTGAATACTAATTTGCTCAGTTTTGGTCTTAAGTTTGTGCTGCTCACTGCAGATTCAACTGATGGTGGCCCTAGCAACCATATGGCACTGCTGTTAGCAGCTATAGAACAACTTCCTTATCTATTTGTTATGTGTGAAAAACTGTTTTTTCCTAATATGCGTCTGCTATGATAAACCAGCAGTCCCTGGCGCGTACAGAGAACATCTCTACTCGACTTGCTTTTGGTAGCATAGGCATGATTTTCCACTACTAAACAAAGCTAGGCATCGAAGTGATGCCACAGAAAACCACACGCAGAAACAATAGTCGGTGTAGAAGAATTGCTGGTTTTGATTTCTCAGTATGCTGCTGGTTGTCACAATAAGGAGCCAAATTCTCAGAACGCAGTGGTTGTAACGCTTCACTGACTAATTGGTAGCCTGCAGTGTTTTTTAATGTTACCTCAGGTCAATATCGATGGAGGTGACACCAAAGATAGCATCAGGTACAAGTTTAGCCTGATGGAAAACCACAAAGTGCAAGTGGAATAGAGTCAAGCTGAATCCATGCAGTGGAAAAACACTGAGAGTGCTTGACATTAGAAACAGCATTGTATTGCATCTAAAATGACACTAAAACACATCAGAAATGTCACGGTTTCTCATGACAACACTTGTCTGCACTGTCCTTTGAGGAGCCTGTGGATTTCTGTAATTAGGACTAATACAGCAGTATGGTTTTGCAAGGGGTTCTGTGAATGAGCATCATTCCAGGCCTCATGAATGCATCCATAACCTGATCTCAGCATTACTTCAAGGTTGTAACTGCGGTGGCATCAACTACTTGGATTTACAATTGTTCAGAGGTAGAACAAAAGAAAGAAAAGTATGTGACCCAGTTTTTCCACTTGAACATTGTGCTTGGCTGTTCTACAAAAGGAATGAATGCAGAAATCCACTATAATATGCCTTAGAATTTGGGTGCGAGTGTGTGAAAAGAGAAGGCGTTTGTCAGTTCATATTTCCAGGCAAACTGTGAGTCAAGGTGTTTTCACGTTCACCTCCTTTTCAACTTTTCAAGTGAACTCAAAGCGGCGAGGCTTCACACAAGCCGCATCTGCAGGGATCCAGCATACACCTCCCTGGGAGGTGATGTGACTTTATTTCATCTTAAATGTGGTTAATATTGTGTGCAAAACAAAACGCAGGATCAGTGGTGCCATCCTTCAATCCTGGATGGAATAATTACAATGTCATTTCCAAACATCAATGTGTTGGAGATGAATAATAGTCTGCTGAGCCCGTCTCTCTTCCTCTCTCTCTCTTTGTCTTGTGTGTGAAAACAAACCATGATTAGCCTGTCAGATTCAGCTGATGATTACCCAGATCAATTTCAATAATGGCCCTATCTGTTTCAGCCTTTTTGATTTGAATATTGGCTCTTTTTCATATCAGGGAACACAAACCTCAAGCTTCACACAGCAAAGACTACTGTCTCACTCTCGTGCTTATTTCAACATAACTGTAGGTGGGACAACACTCGATAGGAGCTGCTAGATGCTACGTAACACACCACTGCCTCACCACTAAAAACTCTTTCGTTATATTTCACTGTTCCTGTAACTTGAAGCCTAAAAATAACCTTTGGACCACATTTTATGAGAGTGATTGCAAGTTGGGACACGGGCAGTGTAGACAGACACATTGATTCAATAGTCAAGGAGAAATGATCAAATTCACTCATTAGTTAGAATGAGTCAAACAGTTTAACAGTATCTGTGCAAAACTAATTATGTTAAATAACATAACAACATATCATTGTTATCTTAATAGAAGTCACATTCCAAACTGAAACATAGCTGTCACTGCAGTGAAGTTGTACAGAAACAGAAAGTCTAAGTTACTTTAGCGTCGCACACAGTCCAGTGATGAGGTACGTCCACAAACACATTCCAGGAGGCTTTTTGTAAGAGATTCATAAAAAAAATTTAAATCAATTCTCGTCCACACTATGAAAACAGTAGACTAATGCCATGTCCTAATATTTTGGTGTTGTCCCTCTGCGCTGTCTCTGCTGCTGGACTAGCATTTGCTGCGAATCACTTGCTCACACAATGAACATGATAAAGATAAAATACTGGCTTTATTCTTGCTGCCGTGTTGAGGTTACTCAACACTGTTGCATAAAATCCTCATGTCCACAACAGTATGAGGGTAAAAATTGTATTTACCGCTGTCCTGATTTCTTTTTTTATATTTGTCACACTTATAAGTCAGAACATCAAACTATTTTAATATTACACAAAGTAAATACAAAATGGAGTTTTTAATGATGATTTCATTTACTAAAGAACAAAAGCTGCTTGCGTGTTTCAGATTCGGAGTGTGCTTGAGAAATGATGACCAGACATTGTATTTCAGTCATCATCTAGGTCCAGAAGCTGGAAAGCAGCACTAGACTGTTACACCAGCACCACGTCTAACTGTTGGTATGATTTTTCTTTTATGGACTGTTGGGTTTGTTTGCGCCACATGTAACAGGACGCACACACTCTAAAGCAGTAGCTTGCATCATAAAACTTTCTCATAGATGCCACCTTTGCCCAGTTTCTTTTTCACTGACCTTAACCGAGGCAAATAGGGTCTGCAATTCTTTAGATGTTGTTCAGGGTTCTGTTATGAACTAACCCTAACCCATCCAGGAGATGACCACCCTAACAAAATTAGGCCAAATACGTTTTTCAACGTAAGAGTGCTAGGTTGATAAATGAAAGCATCATAAAAAATTTAGTGTTTCTATTACATCAACATTATCTAAGCGTGACAAATATGCAAATAATCTAAAATCAGTAAGGGGGCAAATTGTTTTGTTTTCTCATGCATCCTGTCTTTTCTGATAATGCAAGCTATGAATCAAATGATAGGAGCAGTTGTAGCCTTTTTTGGTCAAACTTCTGCTCCATTTCAGTTTATTGCAATTGACTTGCATACTTTACAGGAAGCAAGCAGTTCTGTTTCCTTTCCCCAAGAGCTGAAAACCTACTGTTCAAATGGATGTATGTTCAGGAACTACACACTATACATTTTCATTTAAAGGTATCAATAACTGTTGATTATTTTTACATCGTCCTAAACCCATATAAAATACAGCATGTCAACCCTTTTGTTTGCAGAAAGACAATACTATGGAAATGTGTTGAGTTTAGTGAGAAGACTAGAAAACAGGAATGTGCGGTATATGTGTGATACATGTATAAACTGCTAAAACTCTTTGGGTTACTGGTGTCTAAATTCATGCAAAACGTGTTGATTATTTTTGTGTTAACATGATCTTACTGAGTGGACTCTAACACTGCTGGTTTAGATCATGAACAGCAACAGTTTCCAAAATTAACAGGTGTAGAAATTGCATGATGTTTAAACAAGTAGCAACAGCATCAATATATTTGCATTACTTAAGTCAGACATTGACTCCACACAAGTGGAGTACACTGTGCCTCCATTTACTTGTAACAAAATGATTCCTGACACAATTGTTGTGCACAACTGTACTGGTAAAGGAAAACAAAACATAACACTAGGATATTTATCCTAAATAATTACAACTTCATATTGTCCCTTCTCAAAAAAATATGTAAAACTAAGCATATTGAAAAAAATAAAAATTAAATTAAAGATAAGCATAACACAACTGCAAGTATATCACCGTAATACTAAGAACAAAAATATTTGAAGGTCAAAAACAATTCTGCTTTCAACAACCAGACTGATAATTATTATACATTAAAATATGATAATATCAGGCTTTCAGCCTCAGGGTAACCTAAATTCCTACTGCTTTTCTGTCTCGGTTTGACTTTGAGGTATTTAACATTCACCTCTCGTACTTGCAGTAAATTTGCCTTTTCCTGGAGTTAAGATGAATATGCAATGCAGTTAAAAATTAAGACAAATCCCTTTGACTATAGACGCCACAAATTTAAAAAGTTGTTTTTTAAACTGACACTATATTTGTAAAAAGAGACAGAATAATATAATTTAGAGAAAACAATATCCAACATAACTCAATTAAAATGTTTGTTACATACTTAAAAGTAAAGGAAAAAAATAACAACGTCAGTTATGTAATGATTTAGTGGGTCAACATCATTATGTAGCAAGGTACTTCATACACTCACTATGCATCAGTTTATGGTTCTGGTTGGAAAAAAACAAAACACACACACACACACACACACACACCCGCGCGCACACACACCAACACCCACAACACTTGTGTTAAATCTCATTCCTCTTCAAAATCTGAGCAGGAACGGCAGAAACACTATGAACAGAAGACAGGTGTGTGAGTGCACCCCCATCGTGCCGCCGCTGCCATCCTGAACTGCTATCGGTCCTGAAGGGTGTTTGGGGGGGTGTGGAAAAAAGAGAGAGACAAAACCAGATACCTGGTAAGATTCACTACTCAACATCTTCACAGACTTTGTGTTGGCTCTACTAGAGGTTAGTAATTAGATGAATGTCTTATACGCTAATAACCATTCAGTGATTTAATACCCTTTCCACTTGACAGAGAATGTGTGACTTTGTGATTACTCTGAGTGGAACAATGCAAACCCTATAGTTGTTTGTGTTAGGACACAAAGTGACTTTGACACTTTATATTTTCTACAAACCCGAGTACATAATTACAGTTACACTAGAATTATTGGGGATTAGGAGGTATCAAAATAGAGCTTATTAATTACTTGCTACTTCCCTTACTTTCTTTCTTGCTCTCCAAGATTCCACCAAGGCTTAAACTGCATCCAGTGGCTGATAAACTGTGACCCTTGAATTACTGAATCTATAGATCGTGCAAACCTGTCTCCCAGAAATTACATCTATATGCTAATGATTTGCAACAGTGAATGTGTTTTAACATGATGAGGTCTGGATTATCTTTTTAACGAACAAACCTTGAAAAAATAAAACAGTAAATCAATCGACATTTCTGCTAAGTAAGAAAATGCCCATGCTGAGTGCACCTGCACGGTTTTGTGCACTTAAATGACTGCACAGCCAACGTAATGAAATTTACCAATGTTGGCTGATATTAGTAGAAACATTTTTCTAAAGTATTGTAAATCTAAATATATTGAATCATAAAAGTTGTTGACATACAGGTCCTTCTCAAAAAATTAGCATATTGTGATAAAGTTCATTATTTTCTGTAATTTACTGATAAACATT
>JAUMTR010000006.1:946262-974234 GCA_032270685.1 Microctenopoma stevenorrisi | reverse complement strand
GACAGTCTAATGTTTATCAGTAAATTACAGAAAATAATAACCTTTATCACAATATGCTAATTTTTTGAGAAGGACCTTTACTTTGGTTTAATTTTTTTTCTGCTCTACACTCACATTGATTAGGATCTACACCCAAAAAACAGCATCTATGATTTGAATGCATTCATGTATTTTTGAAAATCTTTATTGATTAATTATTTACATTTGTTTTGTTTCCAATGCTAATATTATACTCCTAAAGTTGGAGTTACAATATATGTAACACAATGTTTTATGTTCTTTACATGGATGGAACAAGGTTAAAACAAGATAGTGCATGTTGCTTACACTACGTTTCTAGTGTAGACCCAGCATCAGTAGCGGATCTAGAGGGGGGTAAAGTGGAGCAACTGCTTCCCTGCTGTAGAGACTGTCCCTTCCAGCTGCCGCCCCAACTTTTACGTCCTTAAAATCATACTTAAAAACTAATTGTGATTGTCCAAAAGCCATGTATAGACTTAAATATTAATTAACTTTAATTCACCAAAAATATATCATTGTAAATCTAATCTTAGGTTCCCAAAAAGTAAACAAATTAACTAAAAGTACAGTTATTCAAGTTCTTTTTCTGTATTTATTATGTTTATTCTTATTCTTTCCCCTCATGCCCAGCATTAGAGAAAGACTGTATTCTTACATTGAAGTCTTAAACATTGTGATTTAACTCAATTAAAAAAAACTATATAATACTAAAAATACAACTCGACATATGCAACGCCATTTCTAGGTGTTAATTTAAATGCATTCCAATGGGTGAATTAAAAAAACGTATTACAATATAGGCCCTAATCCCTAGGATCTGATCTTTAATATATGTGCTCACATATTTTTTTTTTTTGTATTTTCATATTATGTAAACAAGTCAGCCTGATTTATTGTTGCTAAATTTAAGAATTTTAAGGATTCTAATTCCCTATCTATCTATCTATCTATCTATCTATTTATCTATCTATAAATATATGTATATATAAAATCATGTGCATGAATAGAAAACATTGTCATTCTGGTCTTTTCATAGATGAGGTAATATCCATCTAAATTAATGTATTGTATGAGGACTGAGGATAAATTATAACTCTTTCCTTTTGAAGCTTGTCACACAATGACTGTTCATTGCCTTAGAATTTCCATGAGTTCACCAGAGCTTCCTTTGGGGCATATATCCAATTATCATGCTGCACTGGATTATCCCTAATCCCGCATATGGCTAATAAGAATAATGACGTTCACTAGTCAAGTGAAGTCAAAATCAAAGCAATTCATACACTATTTATAATTTATGCACTGATTGTGTTTGCTTGCATGACAGCGGAGTGACTAGCAGTCACAAGGACAACTAATGGGATGGTGGGATGGTTATCTCCACACTTATGCAGCTTTATCTGTTTCAATACATTTACAGAAATAATAATAATGTATACCACAATTTTCAGCCACTATTTGCAGATAAAACACACTGTTCTCACATTTGGTGCAGTTTAAAGACAAGAACGGGCAAGAACAACATACACACAAGCACATTTATGATAATGAAAGAGGATAAATACTTACATTAGGGGACAAAAACATGCAAAAATCAAAATGTTGCCAACGTCACAGAGATGTGGTTAGGTTTGGAAAAGAGAAAGACGAAACACTGTTAGCACAATGAGCTGCACTGGCCATTTTCACAAAGATCCACATGACGTGTGTGTTTACTATTCTTCTTCAAAAGGTGGCACCTGCCACACAAAGACACTAACACATGAATTCATAAAGAGAACAAATCATTTAAATAAGTACAGTTTTATAAGGATCAAAGAATCTATCTTTTTCTATTCTTGTCAGATACAGAATAAATCAAGATTGGATTCTAGTAACACAGCAGTCTAAATCCTAGTTTGTGAAAATGGCAATGTACATCATGTTCCAGCATGCGGTTTAATACTTTCAATCCACAACAGCTGAATTGCATGCTGGCACAAAATACTAACCTTGCAATAGCGTTGAGCTAGTGGGTTCAATTACCACTACACCAGGGGAACAAATGAAAGAGAGCAACATATCGGAAACAAAACAGCAATACGTCATTGACAGCACTTGTGAAAAGCCTGAAAAGTAGGCTCCTGAATGGTCCTATAAAAATCACAGTCTCACAGTTTGAACTTTAAACTGATAACAGTGCCAACAATCACAATCAAGTATTGGTGGTATCAAATGTCCACTTCAAATGTGAAACTCTGCACAGATTTAATCATCACTACAGGATTCTTGTTTTAAGTGATGCCCGTGTTCATTCATGGCCATTTCTTTGGTGTGAAACGGATCCTGAGAAGGAGGACCATGTTTGACATGGCAGGTCACATGATCACAATATTATTTTATTTTCATTACTATAATAAAGCCATATTTGTGGATTTCTTTTCTTTCTTTTGACTTCTATAAATATTAAATATTATGTAGTGTTAAAATCACAAGATCATAATAAGAGTGGTACAAAAAATGTAGCCAAATCAGCAGCTGCATCAAAGAGGATGCTGCTGAGGAGAACAGGGACCAAGCTCTGTGTCACTCTCATCCACTCTAAAGTGCACAGTCTAGACCAGTAGTTCTCAACCTTTCTGAGTTGTGACCCCCAATATACCATTTGTTGCTATTGCGACACCTGCACCGTTCCTGTTTGTTGGTTATTGTCTCACTCACTTTAACATTTTTATAACTGTTACAAACTCAGATTAACGCAGAGTCTGCAGAGCATTAATGAAAGAGACACCGATACGTCTCCTCATTCCAGCGGAATCTCAGTTAATAAGTCACTGAAGTTTATTTGTAGGATCCAGCTGTGTGTGGAATACCTTCCTGAGGATCAATATAAAACATCACTACAGTGAGAACTTCTGTGCACATGTCTGCAGGTGTCGCAACATCGGTAACTTCATAAACTATTTAGGATCAGTCAGACCAGTAAATGATACACCATCTTTACTGAGGCAGCTACATCTGTCTGAAGACTTCAGCCTCCAGTTTTATCCCTGCAGCTCCTGCTGGCAGTAATACTACAGTAGCTTAATGTTAACATTGTCACCAGAACACATATTTTTTTCTCTTCGGTTACAGTATGCAGATCATGTAAAACTACTTAAAAATCTATTTCAATTAAATACCAAATGTATTTTCTAAATGTACATTTCTTTCCCAATGATCTGGCGATCGCCTAACATTCAGGTTGAGAAAGGCTGGTCTAGATACACGTTTGAAATATTTTGTAGTGGGCTTCACTTCACATTACAGATTTTTTTGAATCTAGAAGCAGACTGTGGACTTATTATGGCTCTTGTCTCATGTTCGGACGGGTCTTGCCATACAGAGAACATCAGCATCTACTGTTATGCCAACAAACTAAACTGTGCAGCTCTCTTCACATTTTTTCGTATAACTGCTGTGGAGTTTAAAGTCACACATCTCTGCACTGTCTATTGTCTGAGGATTTTTGCCTAAGTAGTTTTGTTTTGTAGTTTCAGTCATGTTCATTAATATCGGAAACCTGTCACTCCTCCTAAAAACAGCCATATCATTTCTGTAAATATCTGAAAGAGGCTAAATTTGTTTTTCCACATACACAATAAATATATAAAAAAATGTAACACAGGGAATGCCTTTTCACAAGCTTCAGAAATTACAATTATATTGCCTTGCATATTTGTGGGGTTCCAGCAGGAAATCTGCCAGCTCTTATGCGCATGCTTTATAGACTAAAAAATAAGACGGCATAAAGTTCCTTTGAATGCCACCATGCACAGCTTGATCCCACCAGGGGTAAGCAGGGTTTAGATATCTGGGTTAATAATAAATCCACATAAAACCTGAATATGGCCAATTATATTTCTTTTTCATCTTTATATATTTAAGCTACAGAATTCTTATTCTCTCTATAAAAAGATATCTCACCATACAGAAGGAAGCTTGTGTTTGAGCTCCCCAGTATGTTGGTGGCAACACAGGTGTAGTTGCCATAATCTCCATCAGACACATTAAAAAATGTCAGCTTTGAGGCTGATCCAGTATGGACAATCTCCATGCCATCAAAGCCACTGTAGATCCTAAATGGGAAAGAAAAAGAAACCAATAAATCATGGGCAAACAGTGGATATAACTAACATGTCAGTTATGTTGTTTTTTATTGTAAAATCATTTGAGCACTGGGCATAATAACAATGATTTTATTAATAATCATGGAAAATGTGCTGTAATCCTGTCTTAATGCCTGTAAGACTGATGGTTAATCAATAGGAATAACTCAGAACTGATATTAGTACCAACATACTGTGCAATGAACGTATACACACACACACACACACACACACACACACACGCTTCTATTTACCTACTTAAAATGCAAATATAAAACCTATTACCTCCTGTCATCTTTATACCACTCGAAATCTGCTTCAGGCACTGCATCAGCTTCACACTCCAGGACTCCCCTTTGGCCCAGTGTCACTCCAACATATCTGCCCTCTGACACAGTTGGAGCATCTACAAGTAAGCAGCAGTACATAAGGACACAGCCATCAAGACAACAAGGCAACTGCCATCTTGATTGGTCGCTGCTAACTAAACCATAACCATAACCAGTAAAATGGGATCATTAGCTCAAGTTATGAACAATGGCATGAGAATAAAACTGAATTATATCAAGATATGATGAAAGCAATTAACTATTTACACTTTACACTCCATTCTACTTCTGCTGCAGCAAAGACACAGCAAGTTGTTAATACACATAGAAATATTTATGCTGTTTTTGCAGAGAAACAGTTAAAGCACCAAATTCTCACATCTGGTTTATTTGTGATGGCTCAGATCTGTACTGCCAACATCACAAGAATATAGAAAATAGTGGACAAGCCAATTGTTGAAGAGAAGATGTAACTAGATAACATTTGCCGTTTGTGTAGCTCAACAGTAATTAAATTATCACAATTGTTGCAGTTTAATTGTCTATCTTTAAGCTAAGTGCTAGTTTTGGCTGTCGCTGCCACAGAGAATTACTGTTTCAATCCGAAAGCCAGCTGGCTGCCAGCCAAAGTCCAGACAGTTGCTAATTTGTTCATTGCATTTGTTTCTGCTTTATAGAAAAGAAAATTAATCATCAAAGAACTGAATGTTTGATTAAAGCTAAATGTCAATATTATTCATAAATGTGTTTTGTATGTATTTAAATTTTTCATTTGCAGTGTATACCTATCTATTTATCTAGATGTAGATAATCTGTGCTTTCAATGAAGTGATTAGACCCTGTTGAACTATATTAAAAACACGCTGTTTTGTGTTTATGGACTAACTGATACCGTACATTAAATGTGTCTATTTATTGGTATACACATTCAGCAGCTGACTCACAGTTGACAGTGATGTCTACCGTCTGCACATCTGCGTCGATATCATTCACAGCTGTGCATTCGTACGTCCCTGCTCTCTGTCTGGAGATAGATGGGATTTCCAGGTACTCATCATCTGATGCCAGGTCCCCTATGAAAGATCACATGCACAAAATGGAAAACGGTCATTCAGGGTTAATGCGAGTCAACAGCTGTCTTCCGGATTGGTATTTTCACAGTCCCTGTGTAACTGCTAGGAAGGTTGGTCACAGTGGTGTGAAGAGGAAGGAGGAAGGTGTTGATATGAGGCCCTAATAAAAATTACTTGAATTAGTTTTTGACCTACGTTGCACTGCAGTAACAATTATTCTGACATTTCAGGATTATTTTTTGTACCAACCACACAAAAGGGAGAAGTTCAGCCCAAACGGCAACACAAAAATCTAAGATCTAATTTTGGCAGCAGTGTCAGGAGTGACAACGTCTCTCGTTAAGTCTTTTAGCAACCTGAATCTGGGATGACAGGGAAAATTCATATTTGTGTCAAAACTTAGAGTAGTAAATACATGTGCCCAATTCTGTCTCTCTCTCTGACATTCCTTTGTTGTTTCTTTCAACAATTGCAAAGACAAGTTCTTGAGCTTACTGACACTTTTGCAAGGATGTTACAGCTCTTGGTGATTATTACTTTATTCACCCCCCCTCCTTATCACTGTTCTGTCAGAACTTTCACATTATCCTCTTTTTCTGTGCCTCTCAAGCCTGCAAGTGCAGCGGGACTACTACTGAGAATGAGGAAAATGCCAGCCTTGCTAATTTTTTTTTGTATGAATTTGACACGCTTGGCAAAGATGCTTAATACAGCAATCAACCTAAAGAACAAAATACATAATTGACTTCAAGATGATGGTAGATGACAGTGATAAATTGCAAATGGATTCACTTTGCTGGGCTTAGGCACATTACTGAATTGCACCTGGGAAGATTATTATGGAGAAAGGTGCTCACTGATCACCTGACGTGGAGTATCAAGAGGACTCATATGGGTGTTCAGGTTCCACTCTGTTCCATTTCTATGCCTCTTTTCAGCTTGGCCCTATCTCAAAAGATGCTACATGTCGCCGATAGAGACTGCAGTGTCAGTTAAAGAGGCGCATTAAGCCTCAAGAGGAAAGTTAATCAAGACAAGCCTGCCAGGTGATGCGGCTCCTCAAATCACACTCCCATCAAGCCTCAGTCTTATGGCAGGTAACTGTTTTCCATGACTGACATATGAAATCACTATAGTTAATGACCTAAAAACAAAAATATCACCTACATCTACTATTCCCATTAATGTTGTGTGAAATGTTTGGATGCTTGCTTAGCAGGTCACTGCTAATGTTCTATAACATGACAGGGTTTCCCGGTGTTTTGTGACTGTGCAGCACCTTGCATATGATACAGAGTGCCTCTGCAAAAAAACGAAACAGCGTTGCACTTTTATCAAAAGTAGTTTAAGGCTTTGATAAAAAAATGGCAGAACAGCCACACTGAAAAGAAAAGATCACATATTTAATGACTGAGGTGATTTTCAATGCATTTACAAGCTAAACTGATAAAGAGAAGCGTGTCAGGATTTCTCGCCTCTGCTGGTGATTAGGCAGTGCATACCGTTCACAGCAACTAATCAAAGCAGCATTTCACAGTGTTGGGGCAAAGTGAAAACCACTTGAATTTGTGAAGAGCTAATGCGAAAGTAGACTGCTCACTTCATAGAGAGCTAAAGGACCAACTTGGTTCAAAGCTATATTTTGTATCACTGTTTCTCCAACTGAATATAATAAATATAAATACAAAAACATTAAAAATTGCCAAGCAAAGAAAGAGCCCACCCGTCCCAAGCCCACAGACAATAGCCAGATGAAAGAAACAACAGGTTTAAAAGCCAGGGTCAAACTACTAAGTAAAAAACAGGGTTGAACTTCAACACACAGGCAAAGTAATTTCACTGTTAAACAGTTAAATGGCTGCTTGTACTATTGGGCTTTCTAATAGTCCATTAAAATATCTTTTTAGCTTACAGTTAATTTTGTCAGGGCTGGAGGGAAAACTAAATATAACAAAAAATGTTGTTTCCTTCCTATGATTATCCCACATTGAATAATCCAAATTGCCAGCACCTGTTGGCACCATCCTCAAACAGGAAGTGGATCTACAATGATTAGAATTCTATGCACATAATGAATGAAGCTTTCTTGTCATTGTACTGCAAACAGTGAGATTAAAGTGCTTTCATAGCTCTGGCATTTATAAAAAAAACACAAAAGAAGATAATAAATAAATACATTATAAAATAAATAATGAATAATAATAATATAGGAATAAATCTACAGATGAGGCAAATGTATTAATCAATTATTTCTAACTTTAGAGGGTACCAAAAAACTAATTAATAAATAATCACTTTAATCCTTAGTTCCACTATTTTAGCTAAGACAAAGCTACTCTAACCCATTGCCAAGATGTATTTGAACCAATATATTTTGTAATGCAAATACTAAGGTCGACAAAGATGAAGACTGCAGGAAAATGATGTGGTTGATGGTGGTTGTTTTTTGTGTTTTGGTAGAGTTTGGGGTAATTTGGTACAACAGAAGACAGACTTTAAAACAAAAGTCCATCTTAATATAGTATAAACTGAATTAAACCTAACCCATAATTCCAAACCCAAACCTAACAAGTCTCTCTATGTGTGCCTTGACCTAGTTAAGTCATTTTTATTCCTGCACAACACATGGCACACGCTGGTTTTATCATTGTAGCCTTGATGGCAACATCCCAGCATGTGAAAATGACCTTCTGAGCCAATGATAACAGTCCACTTATTCCCATGGGCAGAAAGAGGAATGCCCTACTAACCTACATCTAGAATTCTGATGACAAACTGATAACTGCCAGTTCATAGGGACATTCTAGGCAGAAATGTAAAGCCGTGGGGTTATTTTAAAAAATATGTTTAAAGGGAAAAAAAAAGGAATTTAACTGAGAGACACTTATTTTGGGAGTGTTGCTGTTAGAGAGAACATGTGTCTTTTATACAGGGTTTATACATTTTCAAACTAAAGTTGAAGGCTGGTAAACATGCTGTTTTTTACCTTGCTCTAGAATGACGCGACTGCTCAACTTGTTTCAGCCTCATTATCATCACCTGGTTAAATATTTTCTCAGAAAATCCCTCAAAACTTCTGCTGACTGGACATTTAGACAATCTGGCCTGGTAGCTCAATGGGTTAGGCGTCAGACTGGGAGACAGAAGGTTGTGGGTTCGAACCTCGTCTGACTCCTAATCCATCTCCTACCAGGTATGTCCCTGAGCCAGACACCCAGCGCTAGCTCCTTGTAAGTCGCTTTGGATAAAAGCGTCTGCCAAGCAAACTAAAGTAAAAGTAAAAGTATCTACTGTAAAGCGATAGAATGAGAGAAAAGCTGAGTGACGCATACTGTATGCCACTGGAAATTTGTCTACCACAGTGGTAAATTAGGATAGAAATGGAGCAATAGACAGCTTGAGAGACATGACAAAATCCATTCTGGCCCACTTTCATAGTTGAAGCAAAACAGTCACTGCTACCCGAAATACTGTCTTTGCATACGGGTTCTACCCAGTTCAGAGAACGTGGACAAGGGTGAGTTTAAGGTTTAGTGATCTAGCTACAGTATCTGGTTAGGATTATTTGGTCGATAGCAGCAAGTGGGCAAGTACAAACAACAAGATTGCAACATTGGTCTGTTCTCTTGTGCCTGTACTGCTGATGCGCTTCATGTCAGTTTATGCCAGTGCCCCAACTGTGCAACCCAAGCCAATGAAAACAATGTGAGTAAGTAAGTTCTTCTATTTTATAGTAGAGCAAGAACAAACAATCTACAGGACACTTCAATAACCACTATCAACATTTGAAAGGGTAAGTGTGCATCAAGGCCAACACAATGTACTACAGCGCAACCAGCACTATTTGACCATTTCTATATGATTTCCAGTTGCCATTCCTCCAGGGGCAGAATCCATATTTCCTACCTCTACATGTGAGCTGCCCCTCAAATTTCTGAGTCTTTGTTAAAGATGACTGCAGGGTTTGTGACCAAGTCATTAGTGAGATAGAACCGTGTCCTGTACTGCCATCAAAGTGACATGGCAGGCCATTGGGGAGACCACACGAGAGAAGGTGGCCAGGAGTAGAAAACGAAGAGAACCAACGTGTCTCAGGAGAGGCTGGCAGAAGATAATGTACCCTTTTTGTGTCCCTGAAATTTTATCCTTAAACTCAAGGGCAAAGAATAAAATGGGTTAGAAAATGGAAAGGGAGAAAGGTATTTGTGTGCAGGGCAAGAGGAGCAAGTTTGGAAGAGGGGAGAAAAGACAGGCGAGCAGATGTGTGAGAGATATAGGCATTTAAGGAGATGGGGCAAGGGGATATGGTGAGGTAAGATTTAAATTGATGAATCCAAGCAAAGGAAGAAGAAAGAGAAAGAAGTGGAATAGTAGAGAGGAGCTGTTAACAGACAGGAAAGCACCACGGCCATATAGAGTGGGAATAGGGATGCTGTTACCACTGTTGTCTTGAGGGGAAGGTAGTTGGAGTGAAATGTGGCAACAAAGCTTGTGTGCGACACACACTGAGAAAGAATTCTTATTTAAAAGATGTCCAAGACGACAATAAAGGAGAGCGGCTGACTGCTGCTGCTGCACTGCAGCTCGAGTCTTAAAGTGTGCCTCTGTCTGTGAGATAAACACGGTATAGATAGTTATTTTTCTACTGATTATCAGCCCCTGGCATATGGAATTTCTTAATGTGCCAAGCCTCCTTTGATGCATCATCCTCTTTGAAGGAAACAAACATAAAAGGGGTGAGCAAAAAAGGGAATCACAAGAATACAGTAGCTTGGGGTTCTATGTATCACTGCAATGCAATAAGGCAGCCCTAACACTATTGAAGAGGTCTTCAGAGAATCCACTGTGACAGAATGGTTTAGATTTGACCCAGCAATAGCAAACTGACTTTTGAGCATCCAGTACAAGAATATTGCGACAACTACATGTCAGGCCACAACCTGGGTGAGAGTTATATTATTGGAGGATATTGCATGTAAGGTAAATTTAAAAGAATCAGAACAAAACTTGTCCTATCCAGTGATACATTTCAGCTTTTTAAGGTTAAATATAGTTTTTTTTTTCATGAGCTTAAGCAACTTTTATAAAATATACTTTAAGTGTTACAGAAACCATAATAGAATGTGTAATTGTTTGATAATAACATGGTAATAAGCAGGAAACATTTAAATAATACAATTTGAGTTTATTTAATCTTTTTTTATTTTTTTTAGAATGCCTTCCTTAAAAATTACCAAAGTAAAAAATAGGTAAAAGGTTAGAGTGCATAATGGATATATCTAGCTAATAGCCGGTCAAAACTGCATGGGTATTAATATGGAATGTGCCTGGTAATTCAATAGAATAAGCTGGTATGCAGAAGGTCGCAAGGTCGAATCCCAGCCCAGACTCCTTGCCCATTTCAAATACCAGGTAAAACTTTGCCAAAGTAAAGTAAATAATGAAAACACCACTTCAGTAATTACATTTCTATGTAAAAACCAATAAAGAGAGCTGTACAGTTGCCAAACTATTCAACAACTCAGGGAAAGCCAGAGCGTGGGACAAAGGTTGGAGCACAAACTGTTGTTAGGCATTGTTCTGATCAAATGCCGCCCCCACTACCTGCTACAAGAATTCACAGTCATGTTCATAGTTGCTGTTTATGTGTCCCCTCAAGCTAACACAATGCAAAACAATGGCGATGACTTCAATAACGTATATCTACAGGACACTCTTGTTCCAAAAAAATGCCACTCGAGGTGACAACACATTAAGGAGTGTGTACACAAACAGACTTCCCCTGCACCCATTTCTTCTCCACGGACCACAAATCAGTTATGCTGGCTCCCTCATACTGCCCTGTCTTCAAGGGTAAGAGAGCCACACAAAAAAACAACACTGTGTGGCCTCCTGATGCTGCACCGCATGCTTCAAGACTACTTTGATACCACAGACTGGCTGGTTTTCAAGTAGTGAGTAACAACGGATGGCAGTGTGTACTTTTACAGACTATACATCATCCATCTGGCCCATTAGCAAGTGTACGGAGGATGTTACAATCACCAGAACCTTCTCCACCAAGTGTGCTCCTTATTGCACACACAGGACATTGCATTTAAGTCAGGGGATGCTACTGCACTCAGGGCAGCATGGTGTGGCCTAGCAGAGGGAATAATGATGCAAAATTGACCTATTCTTATTTCTCTACCAACGATCTCAGGAGCATTAAGTGCATTACAGATTACTGTGATGCACAGTGCCCTCCAGATCCATCCCTGCCTGATGCCCTACACTCCTTTTACACACGCTTCTCGGGCCACAACAACATCCCTATTCCCAGGTTCACCCACTGGATGAGGCCCACTTCACAGTCACAGCTGCAGAGGTGAGGACTGCTCTTCAAGAAGTCAACCCCCGCAAAGCAACAGGGCAATGACTACTGGCCTAATGCCAGTAGTCTTAGTTATGACACAAATAAAAGACTCCATTGACATCACGTCTGACCATCACCAGTATGACTGCTCCACAGATGATGCCATCCCCACTGTGATCCAGCAAGCATTGTCTCACCTGGAGAATAATAAGAAGAAGAATCCATTTTTTTTGTTATTGATACAGTTTTTCAGATGTTAAAATGAAATGTATTCTCTGCATTTGACCCATCCCCCCTTGGAGGGAGCAGTGAGCAGCCACAGGCGGCGCTCGGTGAGCTAGTACTGGAAGCCTCGCTCAGGGACACACCTGGTGTGGGGGGATGGGCTGGGTGACTCAGCTGGGAATCAATACCGACATTTCTGCTTCCTAGCCCTCTGCCTTAACCACTCTGCTATCAGCCCGCCATAAGGTCTTAACGACTCCTGATTTCTATTAATCAAGTATGTTTATTAGTATTGATAAAAGTATTATTATGTATGTTTATAATTGGGTTGTGTACACAAACTGCTCTGTATTACTTTTCTCGCCTCTAGTTGTGCTTTGCCCTCTCTCTTTCTTTCTGCAGGTATCCTTGGCCAGAGGTGTCAAAAGTACTCACATTCTCTACTTGAGTGGAAGTACAGATATTTGTGTGAAAAACTACTCTGGTAAAAGTAAGAAGTACAGGCTTTGAAAAGCACTTAAGTAGAAAAAAGTAAAAAGTATTAAACAATTTTGACCTTTAGTGATACAAAATGCCTCGTAGTACAAGGCAAAAGTACAGATATTTCTCTAGAAATGTAGTGAGTAGTAGTAAAAACTCGTTAGAAAAAAAAATACTCCAGTAAAGTACAGATTCCTGGAATAAATAAAAGTACAGTAACAAAGTAAATGTTCTTTATTACTTAACACCTCTGTCCTTGGCCATGGAGCTGTGGCTACTATCAGACACAAAAAAAAAACAAAAAACAAATACTACATTCATGTAAAATGTGTAAATCATGCAGCAGCTTCCCTGTAGTTAACAACGCTGCAGGAGCATGAAGCCTATAGGAGGCACATTTTTTGTGCTTTTGTTGTCGCAGAAAACTCTTAGAAATCACCAGAAAACGGGACTTTAAATAAACATAGTTTTATTACAAAAAAATAAGATTTACAAAGCTTGGTGGTTGTTTAAAGCAGTCGCAAAAGCATGAGCAGCAGGAAAACAGCAGAAGAACCCCCACCCCAAGCCTCCTAAGTTCTTCTAGCTTTTCTCCTCCTGCTAACACACAAACAGTCAAATTGCACACTAGGAGGACGCCAAGGTTTACGTAAGTTGTGAGGGTCAACCCCTGATTTTTGTGTGAGACTCATTTACTCACACCCTGACTTCTTAGAAAGAGCTGGAACACATGGAACATTAGTATTTAATAAATACCCTTTGAAATAATGTTTTCCAGCCGTGAAAAATTACTTTAGCTCAAACACAAGGGACCATTTCATGACAAATATACCCAACTGAACTGAGTATTCAGTACTATTACATGACAACGTATTGAGGTACTTGTGTGAGACAGTAAGCAAAATTCAATAACATAGGACGTAATGATCTGATCAGATAAATTCATGCCTTGACCATTTTAAAGTGTTTTATTTCTGTTTCTCTCGGGTCTGGTTCTAAAATGTATTATTTATGGCAGGAGACAAAAAGACGGCCAAGGTATTTTGACCCAGACCAACCCACAACATTAATAAATGATATAATAAATGATGACAACCCAAAAATAAATGATATTACATTAAATTAAGCTTACATTCAAGGGGGTTTATTTGGTTTCAGTAAAACATCAATACAAGTTTATAATCTAACATTTATACCAAATATTCAGTTTAATTTACCTCTATACCTGGGACATATTCTGGCACATGACAAATCATATCACCTGTCATTTGTTACCTTTGGAAACTAGAAACAGTGAAGTATAAGAGTAAAGTAAGAGTCAAAAATGGACTAGCTGGCGACAGATTTTTCCACAGGAGGTGCATTGCCGAAAATAGTTTGAGAAGCGCTGTTCTAAATGCCTTTAAATCAGCCTTTAGCATGACCTAACTGTCCAGTCCAGCTTTAGTTTAACTTGTATAAATCTTGTATAAAAGACACAAGTTCTAGCCATATAATTTCTGTACATTTCATATAATCTATTTAACTAAGTTAGTCCACAAAAATAAGCAATGTTGTTATCTTAGTCTTTGCTGTAAAGTAGCATGTTTCTTGTTTTTCTCAAAAAAAAAGAGTTTTATAGAATATGGAGTTTTATTCACAATAATATCTGTGGTAAAATTAATTAAAGGTTAAAGACCATAACAATAGCTTTTATTATCATACAAGCAAATGCATTGGGACGGCATCTTTCTCTCAGCTACAGCATGTAGGACAAGGGTAATCAAGTACCGAGGTCCGCATAGAAAAACGTTCCTCATGTCTGGGTCCACAACACCACCATCTTTATACGTACATTATACCTTTAACTAGTTATAATGTAGTTATACATAAATATCCACTAATATTTTACTGTCCTTATTCAATGTAATTTCAACAGTTTTACCTCTGGACTCTCACTATCAGTGTCTTGTCCTCCTCTGGCCCTTGTGTGTCTGTCCTCCTTAGCCAATGCCCCCTTTCCTCACTCACTTTAATTGCTCCCAGGTGTTCCTCATTTACAATCAGTCCATTCATTAAGTCCCTGGACTTTCAGTTTATCTGTCTCGACACATGTTATCGGGTCTTCATCCTGCCATTCGCCACTTGCTCTGCATTTTTGCCATTGCAGTAAGTTGGTTTGGGTTTAGTTCCCATAATGTATGTGTACTTTTACCTAATGCTTGGTTGTCCTTTGAGAAACAAATACTTTTTGACCTGTTCTTCTGACCTATTTTACTCAAATTTATAGAGATACATGTACTGTACTATAACCAGCATGTACATTTGTTGCCTTCTTTAATTACATAATAATTGACGCCATTGTTTTTAACAGTATGATCTCACGAGTTAAACTCTCTGCTATTTATTTGAACTAGTGAATAATTTTAAATCATTTTTTCATAACAGGGTCAGCAGAACGCATGCCATGACTATACACCTACGAGGAAAGTATTTGAAATGTTATGAAATACAGTAATTGATCAGGGTAGGGGTGTCGGGCTGCTACTATTTTGAGCAAAACCGGATTATGAACCAGGGCTGCCACTGATTAGCACAGAGATGACATGTCTAAAGCCGTACTGAGACAGATTCAGCTGAGGACGTGTAGGTAGCTGTGAACAAGGACAACAGAAAGTAAGCTGTTTCGTTTAAACAGTATGGTTATGTGAGAGTAACTAATAAGTCCATGTGTGCTGTAAATGTTACCATGGTGATTGAACATATCAAAGCAGACAGCTGTAGCCTAAAAGCACAAAAGACATTATAAATAAAGTTTTATGAAATTTAAATTATATAGCTAACATATAGTCATAAAATACTAACAATGCTTATAAGATAATTATCACTGCTTTAAACCTTTCATATCAAATACATAAAGTATTATAGCGTGTATATATTTTCTTTTCCCTTTATAGGAGTCAAAGCGATTTTAATCTCCTAAAACCAACTCCAACTTCAGATGAATATTTCCAAGTGACTGAGCTTGTGCAAATCTGGAAAACTTTTATTGCTCCTAGGCCAAATCCAATCATGTGCATGTTCATTTCGACTGCCCTAATGCACCGGGACTTTGACTGGCCACCTGGGTAGACAAACTTTGCAGTCAGGTTGTGTAGGCTGAGGAAGATACCGAGGATCACTTCTGATCCGCCACAAGCCCCTAAAGCCATCTATCTATCAAAGGTGAGGGGTAGCTGGGTCACAACTGTGTGAGAGCCACAACTTCAACCTGAAATCATCAATCTTTATGCACACACACACACACACAGAATCCTTATTTATTTAATTCACTCTTTTTAAAACCCCAGAGTGCTTGCACTAGCTGGGCCCACACTGAATGGCCCCAGGCTGGTGGAGGAGAGTTGCTCTGCAGCTAGGAGATACTGGAACAGAAGTTTGGGCGTCAGCAAGTGGTGGGACATTTTCTGCTCTGCTCTGCTGCTGTCTCTCTGAATCAGGTTGACAACTGTGCGGAGTGTATCCTTACTATGCCTCCGTATCTAGGCCTCAGTTGATTACTGAAGATGAAACTGACAAGAAAAAAGCTAACTAAAAACTAGCAGCTACGTTTCAACACACTGAGAGCGAACTTCGTGAAATAAATATGAGCAAAAAACAAATAAAAGAGACTAAATCACTGTCTTTTATCTTGCAAAAAAAAAATCAAAATGTCTGCTTCAGAAGATAACACTGGTCGATTTACATTCTCATCCCACACTAAACTAAAAGCCAGAATATATCCATGAATTGTAGTTTTGTTGATGCCTGCAATGAAAGATTTTTGCTATGAATTTCAATGTACCTTCTTAGATAGGGATTTTAAACGAGATAAATAAACATAAGCAACCATTCACTGCATCCATTTTGATTATGAAGAGCACTGAGATGAGCACAGAATGGAGAGTGCCTTTTAATGGAGCTGCGGCGCTCTCTAAAAAAAACGCCTTGTTTTACATAAAGATTCTCAGCAAGTTTGGACTCGTGCATGCAGCCTGGGTGGAAGTTTAGCCACGCGCTGCACACTCGTTGGCAGCTACCTCACACTGCACAGATGCACTGCAGAGTCACATCCGAGTTTGTATCTGAACTGTCTCTATAAAAGACTTGTTTTAAGAATCTTCTATAAAAAATGGAGAGATTGGGTATATTACATACATGATTTTATTTAACATGCTGTATGAGGACAAATGAAAAGGCTAATGCCCATGTGTGATGTTCTTAAACCAAACTTAAAAATTTGCCTCATTTATAGGCAATTATAATAGATTGCACATTGAGGCAGTTTGAGGAGGAAACTACTCTGTTGTTCACGTTATAGCAGGAAGTTAAGGCAGCAATGAAACCAGCTGTTGGATCCAGTTAATGAGATTTTACAGCAACAGTTCCCAGAGAGCTGAGTCGTTCAAACCCACGCATTGGAAATTGTTGTCACCTCTCTCGCCCAGCAATCAATTCTATCAGGCTTTTTGCCTTACTAAGTATTAAAAAAATAAAAACAAGGCCATTGATTGTTTGGCGGCTCATGAGAATAAGGTAATGAGATAATCATTTTTAAAAGCATTAATTTCCTTCTCTTCATATAACCAATAAACTGGCAGTTACACATTTAATTTACATTTTCCTTTAGCGTAACATTACTGATTTACATTATGTCAGAAAGATAAACTAATACTAGCACCTCGCATTGTAATACAATTCAACAACAGCATAAACTGCAGACTGCAAACTGATCATAAACCAACACGCCAGCAGTTAAAAGAACAGTTCGGATTCGTTTTGCCTATTTTATAATTTGTTAGAACATAGTGATGCCTTTATGACAAAGTACGAGTCCCTAGGCACAGCTACCAGGCTTCTCACAGCACACACTGTCTGGGAACATCTTACCAATGTCTGTATAACCAGTAAATAACATTTTTATTTATTGAGAAGGCAAGTAAATCACTTTACAGGTCGCAGTCTTCTGCAGAAAGGATTCGGGTCAAGCCAAGTCAAGCTGCACGCATACTCCATCCTGTCCAATGCACGGATATTTGGACATGGCACCAGACCTGAATGAACTGAATGTAAAATCTGCTGGGTCGTTGTTTTCAACACCACTAATACATAAATACTGAGCTGCTATATGATATATTTTTATAATAAAATTTTTAAGAACTCCAGTAGTGGTTGAAAGCTGACGCTAAATACACAAGGTGAGGCAGTTGTTTCTAAAGCCAAAAACTAATGTTATGTTTACCCATAAAAAGTCACAATTCTCCACAGACACAATGCATCAGCGCCTTGCAATGAGTCAGCAGCCCTCATTTCTCTGACTCCCTGCCGATAAACACTTCATCTCCTCAATTACTCATCATGCCATTTGTACAGCGTATGTATGTATAACAGAATGTGATAATGAGATAAATATCAAATCAACATTTGACAAAAGAACCACGCAGTAACTATCAATACTTTATTGTAGTTGTACTAAGTACAGCAGTAGTTAATCAGACTGCTTGTCACACAGGCAGAATCTGGGCTTGACACTTTTGTCTAGCATGCTCACATAGAGTAATTAACAACAGAGGTCTATCATAAGTCACCACAGGCTCAGATAGCATGGCCACCACCACCTTCAAATTGACACATTCCAATTGTGATTTTGGGATTTTTGTTCTGCTGTATGACAGAAAAGGCAGCAGGGCTGAACTTACAGTCTCATTTTTATAAGCAATGCAGGTCAAAGAATGACTCAACTCCAGTATAATTGGACTTCCAGCATAACTGTGATACAATAGCTAGAACATGAGGACAACTATTGTTTTTGCCATGGTGAGCAGGTTATGTAGATTATGATGTTGATGAACCCTTCTTGGGATCGGGTCACCTGCTGGAAAAAATGTGGTTCCTTGTGAGCCGAAGCTTGCCCACATGCATTTTAATCATTCAGTGTTCAAGTGGTCTATGAGAAACTAAGTTAGATGTTTCATCTCCCCAGAACATATTTATGGATAAGCAAAAAGATATTGAAATGTATTTTCAACATTGCTCCATCAGCCCAGGACTGAGGAACCACAGAGTAGAGGGAGAGACAGCCGTTAACTGCTTGGCTGACATAACAAAGTACAGAAATAGCTGGTTCTCGGAAAGATGTGTAACAAGTAACATATGGGTTCCAGAATCTTAGGAGCCAGGCAGAGGGGGTGAGCTGGGACAAAGGCAAATGCTCACCTTGGACTTAAATTGACAATGGAATACTGGAGGCTACATATGAGAAGTTAACTTCTCTGATTGGAGGGTACTACTAAAAGTTCCTGTAAGAGGAACGACTTAAAGGATTAATACTTATTACTCTGGTGATGCCAAAGAAAAGAGGTAGACGTCTGTCCTGGTTTCTAAGACATTTGCACTGGCGATCGTTAATTGACAGAAAGTTTTGAGAAATGTAATGAACTAATTGCAAAACAAGCGAAAATGCATTTTCCTTTGCATTCAAACAGTTGCTCATATTGCAAAACCTTCCTGTGCTTGGTGCTTAAGAGTGTGTTCCAGGTTTCAAGCATTCTGCTGCTTCATGTTTGACTTTTGCATGTACATTTTTTAACATCACACGTTGTGCTATGTCTTTATGTCAATGCTTTCTGCTGATATTAAATGATGGATTAAGAGTCAGACTGGGTTTCGAACCTGTTGCCTAGATGGCCTTATTTTGTGCATACAGAAGCTGTGCGGTTCTGGTAAATACTGTCAATACAGTCACTGTACAGTCATTGTACAAAGTACAAAGTCCTCCAACTTTTTGACCCAAAGAGTCAGAATGGTAGCAGGGAAATACCTTCTCCTTAAAACAGACAGAAAAAAACTAAGAAGCTGAAAACACAGGGCCTGAACAGTAATATATGCACAAGCATGTAGTATGTCAAAAAAAAAGGTGCAAATCAATGTCCCCTTCCATTGCTTATCTCCCTACAGATAGGTCAGTCACACTTGTGTTAGCACTTCAATTACCAGATGCCTGTTTTAACACAAAGCTCAGCACAGATGAAGGTACAAAAGCTCTGGATTTTAAATGTAATTCATTATGAATGCAAGCATTTTCCTGATTAAATGACGCACAGATACACAGGGGTACATAAATAGCAACTAACGCTTGGCTTTATTCAGTCTTGAGCAAAGAAAAAATGAATGATTTTAGACACAATTGGTGCTGCATGCTTGTCTATGCTTAATGCTCCACACTGAGTTAGCTCTCTCTGCATTAATCCTGTCATTCAAAGTGCCTCCACAACATTTACATCCATCCAATTATCTTAATTAATTAGTCCAATTACAACAGGGCCAGTTTATTTTCCTGTGAACAATTACATTGTAATGATGATTTGGAAACAGGTAATGATGGGTAATAAGTGAAGCGAGAAATCCACCAGGTCAAACAAAGTCAAAGATGGGGTGATAAACAAAGAGTGGTGAGGGGTGGGGGAGAGGCAGACAGAAAGATGGTGAGGAAAATAAAATTGGAAATGTGATACATTAAAAAGGAAACCATAAATAGTGCAGGAAATGGTTTTCAATGTACTTATTTACAAGCAAACTACTTACCTGATGAGGAAATGAGTTTCCAACTGATAGAAGGCTCTGGTTTACCGCTGGCTTGGCACATCAGGGTGACATTGGAGCCTTCGTTTACCACAATATCTCTTGACAGGTTGATGATTTTTGGTGGTACTGTGAAAAAAAATGAAATATGTGTCAATTTAATGTGCAGACTTTCACATGCATCATCTCTAGGATGTTTTTTTCATCTGTTTCTTCCCTGTACCCATCTTTGGCTGGCAAAGTCTATATTGGGTAACCTTGTTAAAATTCTCTTTTTACAAGCAGAGTACTGTTCACAGGTTAGCAATTACAGTTTTGGTGCACAGAAAGTTGGACAGTGACAGTTTTAATGAATTTACCGTGTAGCATGTTAATGTAGTTTGTTTTTGTTAATGTCAGTGTTGTGATGTTTGTGTTGCTCTAACAAATGCTGTGCATCTCCAACTGAGGCGAGGCAGAGGTACATTTATATATTCAGGTGAAATGCAGGTGATTGAGGTGAAAATTACTTTAGGATAAAGTGAGGCAAAGCTGGAAGCTGCACATTAAGACCTCAAAATATTCGATTCCACACCTCTCACCAACTTGCTGTTACTTATTTGCCTTAGCTAATCAAATATATCAGAAGTATATATGATCACAGTTAGTAATAACATGATAATAATATTTAAAATCTTTCCGTGTCTGTGGGTCTGAAATCCCATTAACAATCATCAACATAGTTAGTTCTGCCTCAAGTTTTCTTACATACACATTAGTCCTGAAACATAGAACCATACTGTAGCCTATGAAAACCTGTTTAGAACCCAGTGTTCCCCCTACTATTATACAAGGAGGACCCTGTCCCCTAAAAATGGTTAAGTTCATTTTATTTCACTAGATTTTCTGTAGAGTGCCAGATCACATTAGAAGTCAGGTTCCCTTTCCTATGGAACATGTCTATATGTTGTTCTTTTATTAAACAAATTAAACAGCCTTGTGTTATTTTGTCTAATTAACGGTTTCATCTCTGTCTCTCTGTGCGTGCACACAGATGAATTCACCAGCTGACAGAGAGCGCATGTCGGGAAATATGACTTTTAAAGCATAAAGACAAAAACACAGACACCAACAGTGGTGCATAATATTTAAACTGTACATCTGATATTAAGCATAAAAACCATCTATTTACATGGCTGTGGAGCATTTACTTTATGTTTCTAGTAATAAATAACGTTCCAATGTTCCAATGGAATTGTTTGTGCATGTGGAGACGTCTCAAAAATGATCCATATCCCCTCTGAAAAACAGCATCACCCCCCCCTCCACACACACACACACACACACACAAAAAAAAAGAACAAAAAAAATCTCATTACGTTCTGATGATAGCAGTCCTCTAGAAGATTAAAAAAATCTAACACAAAGAGTGCCTGGATGGGCTAAGACAATTTCACCAGTTTTAAAAGTGGTTTTGTTAAGAAGTTCTGAGGATTTAGTCCATTGATTTCAAAATAAATTCTTAATGCAGGTTGAGTTATATTGCATTTGTACATTCAGCTGTATAAACCAGTGCTGCAAATATGTATTGATTTCCTTAGAAAGCATACACGTGTAGTGCTGCCTGTCTTTTTCTCAAGGCCGACAGCTTAATCAAGCTGTCTTCAAAATGAAGTTTTGGACAAAAGTATGCTCAGACAGCCATTTTAACTATTCACAGTGCGCAGAAGGACACTGCCACAGTGTAAAGTTTTGCAGTCTGTCAGTGATGAGATGCTGGAGAAACATACATGAAACAGAGACCCATATTATAAATCATAAATAAAGGCCATAAAGTAAAATTGTTGGTGGTTTAATGTAGACCATTCCAAACTCTAAATGCAAAACTTTATTAACTCATTTTTAAGGATTGCAGAGCAACTGCTGCTGATATATCCATAATACTTTTTGCTCAAGAAAGTTATCACAGACTCCACTGAGAGCACTGCACCGAGGTGAAGACAGATGGTCACAACCAGGAGTGTAGGACCTGCTTATATGGATCACAGCCACTAATAAGACCCTCAGAGAATGATGTGACGCTTTTGTAACTTTAATGTTACTGTATTATAAGTCTCTATTAGCTTCGCTAGTTTAGCTGCCATTCACATTAAGTCAGTGTATAAAGAACATTTCAACACACGAGCAGCAGCCTGATAATTTGATAACATCAAACAGTGAACAGATGACATCAAATCAAACACATCTCTGTATCTCAACATGTAGCTCACAGCTAACACTTGGCAGTGTGAAATATAACATTTTGTTGTTAGAAAGGGAGGGGGGACGTGGTTGGTACATGCAGTGCTTGTTAAAATGAATTTTAATAACTTTACCCCTAACTAGTATCTATTAGGGTACAATGTCCAAATAACACATTTTAATAACACAATTGCTCCCATTGCTTTACACTGCATTGTATACTATCAGATATACCAGCTCTGGATTATGACTGAGAAGAATAGGTCAATTTATAACTTTTCACCTACTTTCCCGTACAATTGTACAAAAATAAGATTAGGTCATTATGACTGTGATCTATACACAGTCAAGAGACAAATGATTGTTTTAAACAGATCAGACTGACAGACCTTTACGTCCCTGTTGATTCAAACGTTGGTATGATTACTGCTGCAAGAACAAACTTCCTGTACAGTTTACAAGATCTACCACACTATTGTATATATTTGAAAACATAACATAAAATGAAATTAAACCAGGATTACATTTAAAGTGCATATATATAAAATATCTATGTATTTTCCTTCAGTCTTTAAAATGACCTTTCCCTACATTCCTGTCTAAACTTAATGTTTTAAAATGTGTCTTTTTTGTAATGTGTGAATTTTAATTGTGGCCTCTGCGACCTCCAAAGATATCATTAGACATCGTTCCACAGGTCAGCCACTCATGAAATGTGGAATGTTGACTGAAAGGTACAGTAGACCATGACCTCATTTGCATTTTGAGGTTAATTACACCACATCTGTGAGGAACATGTGCTGGGAAAAAGTTATTTCAGGTTAGGAAATGTTTAGTTGTCAAGTTCACTTTTAATATAAAACTTGCATCTGTAGGCTATGCCTATGTTATTTTATGCACGTCAAAATCATTCCTTTCTAGTGGTTGTAGAGATTATTAACCGACTTAGACATTAAGTGATCAGGACAAACTTCACCATCACTACACCACCCTTCCCCCTTCGAACCAAAGATACAGTACAGTTATCATTCACACAGATCTGTAATGTAATACTATTGTTCCAAATCAGCCAATGCACCAACTGTTTTAGAAATTTTAGCTGAAAAGTTAAGCTTAACTTGCAGCTGACAGTAATTATGAGTGTGTCTCTTTGTGTTCACCTGAGTCGCTAACTGACCACAAAAAAAAAACTGCAGTTGATTCCATTATTTTCCTCAGTTGTCTGATCTCTGGAACTATGGGGCAGATTCATAAAGCTCTAAGATATCACCTGTTTGAAATACTTTGTCTACTTGTCAATTTGTGTTTCCTCAGGCACATTTGCACCTAATTTAATCCTCCCGTAGACTTTTGCATCCATTTGCGCTAGCTCTTAAATTTGTTTTGCATTCTCTTTGAACACACAGTGAGAATACTGAGCTTCATTATTAGAGGATCACTTCATGGGTGTGTGTGGTGAAAACTAATGGCAAGACATACAGTCCAAACTAGATGTAGAGTTTTAGCATTTGACTGTGTATGACAGCGATGATTTCTACTGCGTGCGTGGCACCCAAAAAAAAAACCTTTTCATTTACCTTGACAGGCTATGTTCAAGCTGTCTCTCTGTCATCTCCATTTCAAAGTAACACAGACACGTCTCTATTTTCACTTTTGAGGAGGATCAACTGAAAAGCCTATGAACAGAGTGTCAGCAATGCTTTAACTTGTTTTAGTCTCATCAGGGTTGTTTGTTAAACAAAATCTCTAGGAATAATTTTTTTTTGGATGTCAGCTTAATCCCCCGTTTACCCTTCCTGAATGACAAAAGGATAGAGCAAGCATGTCTGCGCTGCTTCTGTCGAGTTGTTGTGCAGGAGGCCAACGCAGGATGTGTTTGTAGAAAAAGATAATAAATGCAGACTGAATTTCCAATTTATTCCATACAAATCCTCAGGTTATTGCATGTTTGAAGTGGTAATATTGCTAATTATAGGCACAGGCACTATGGAAATTAAAATGTATCTACAGTGGGATTGATGCAATCTAAATTTTAAATAAAAAACCTAATTACTGTATAAATGCATAATTGTTGTACTGAGAGCTTTGTAGTACCACTAATACTTGACAGGCAAAACTTTTTCTTTGCCAAAGTCTTTTTTTTACTTCCCATGGCATCTAAAGATACCAATAAAGCCAAGAAATATACTTACTAGTCATTGTGTTTCTACTTCTTACTTCTTTATTCCTATCGGTTTTTAAAACCCAGTCCAATATGTGTTCATATAAAAGGTTGATATGGAACTGTCTGTGTGTTTCTGTGTGTGTGTGTGTGCATGGAACAATCAGATTGGTTCTCTCTGGCCTCAATTTCATATAAAGCATGTAAAATTTCTTTTTAATAGAGGTGTAACCTACCATCATCTCTCAGAGAGTACTCCAGTGCTTCAAAGACTGCCCCAAGTCAACTAGGAGACTATGGTAATATTTTATTTTCTAAACCATGTGGGTGGTGGAGCCTCTTACCATTTGTCAGTGTTCTCGTAGTATATCAATAGTGGGACAATGCTGGGACATTGTGAATTTTCACAATTCAGTTCTAGTGCAACATGAAAAATATGAATGGACTTTGATTGGTGGTGGATTTCTGAGCATTGTCAAAAGAAAGCACAGAGCTTATGCACTTATGCACATAGATGAGGTATAGCATGCTTATGCATAAGCAATGAGGTGAATCAAAACTGTGGATTCTTGCTCTTAAAGGTAGTAAAACTGAATGTGGAGTCTAATGTAAGGAGATAACAGAGCCTGTAATTAAAGTGATCTTTAACAATAATTTCCATTAAATGTAAAGAAAATTAGGCTTACATTAATATCCTCATTGTAGTACATGCCAACAAGCAAACAATCACAATGGAGCCTTTTTAGCCTGCATAGCCTCTCAGCATCAAACCCAGTATGTTTGAATTCTTTAGGACATGGTGGTATCATGATGTTGATAATGATGTAATGGTATTCCAGTGAAAGTAGTGAATCATGTAGGTCGTTATCCTACTACAACTACAACAAAATACAAATTACAGCTAAGGCTGGGGATACCATTAGATATAGAGATAGAGATAGTATTTGGTCATAAACCAGAACACTGGACATTTTGAATACAGTAATTAATGCAATAAATGTTATTCCAGTTAATATTAAGTAGGTCGATTTCAGCAATCAATCCAATCATTTACCATGAGAATCACAGGGTGACACAGCCGGAGGATCAGAAGATGAGCTTCATTCCGTGTGCTGTTTGGTAGATAGTGACAGCTGCAGTCAGAGCAACACATACAGTAGCTCTGCACATAGTATTCTGATTGATCCTTTACTCATCAGTTATTTCTCATTTTCTTAACAGACCCTTCTTTACAGTGCAGGCTTGGATTTAGGATTAGGAGTCATCTACATCGATCGTGGACCAGAACGAGACATAGCTGCGGAAACTCAGTCCCGATTCACTGTAATTAGACAGTTTTCTGTTAGTGAAGATGAAAAGACAAACAGGTCCGTCTGAAATGACAGGTATGACCTCAGACTGGTCAGTCTGACTTGTCAGCGTAAAAACACCTGTATACTCTGTATCTACTACAGTATCTCATTTCTCTAATTGTATGCTTTTAATACTATTATTACTGTTACGCTGTTTTAGAGTTTTCAGTGAATTCGTGCTGCAGAGCAGGGTTATGTGAGTTGGTGCTAACACTTGTACCATGTATCATTATCATTCTAGATATAGAATGAATAATATTGGCATATGGAATTTTGGCAATGCTTGATATTAGTTGAGTTTTTGTGATTGGGCATGGTTCCAGCTACTACATGCTGGAAAAACATCAAGATACTCTGATGAAATATTCTAAAAGTGAGGGAGGGGAGCCAGTTTTACTTAATGAGCTCTTTTTTAAAACCAAAAACAATTTCCTTCATAAAAGGTGATATCAGTGTGCCTATGAAGCCAGTTTCAGTGATCTTGTCATTAGAGCTACTGCTGGTTAATTTACACCATGTAAGAGCAAGATAACCTTCTTGCATGGAGCACAGACAGAACAGTGTGCATTAGACTTCCTCTTCCAGGAATACAGTGTATTGAGTCTCAATAAATCACCTTGCAGATACAGTACAACACACCCTGAAATTAGTTTAATCTGTGAAAATGTCATATTTGTATTACAGTCATTAACATTACTAAAGTGCAGTCAGTAAGTTTTATGTGTGACTTGCCATACATAGGCAGCGATAACGATGTAAGATCAAGGTGGCTGCAGATCTCCAAGATAAAAAAAACCAAACTATTTTATATAATCTGCATCTAATCTGGAAGTGAGGATTTGCAGCACACAGTACAAACGGGAGTTTGAAAGCAGTAAGAAACATTAGAAACTGTCCGACTTCATAGTGGCAGTCTACTCTTGTCTCTTTTCCAGATGCAGTTCAACCCAAACAAGCCTAATTGTGATGCCTGCGACCTGTGGTTGCACATGTTATGATGTTCACTGGTCACAAACATTTCTCGATAAAACAAGAGACAACAGCATCACAGCTACAGGATGTTTGTTTTTTAGGTGCTAATGCATCGTAGCATTGTGTGTGCATTCTTGACAAACAAACAATCTTTATGGTGTGTTGACAACAGAAAATCATTTTCAACAATTCTGATAAGCCCCACAAAATAAGACACAAAATATGTTTACCATTTCACAAAATATGATTAAGTATACCAATATACAAAATATGGATTGCGCATACTGTTCGACAAAATAAGTATAAACAAATTGACAAAATTCTGTACTGTAGATTACACTTAGAGAAGTTTTTACAGGATAACTGTTCTAAGATAACAACCATTTGCTTTAGTGGTGTCCAAAATACACTATGTTAATACTAGCTTGAGTGAGCTTAAAACTATAAAGCTAAAACTTTACCTGTTTGAATCGTGAGGAATAATTAAATAAAACACATATTTATAATATGTTTTGTAAAACTTATGATCAGAAAGAGGTGGATAGTCAGTCTGTCATATAACGGAATTTACCTTGTATACATGTATCAGTTTGGCGTAAACTACATTTCTTAAGACCGAGGGGAGCTCTGCTCATGTATCAGTTTGGCGTAAACTACATTTCTTAAGACCGAGGGGAGCTCTGCTCCAATTTCATGTCTCAGCAATAAGTATCCCAGACACTGCTGGAAACCCTTCTTTTACTATTTTATCATTTTCAGATGGTATTCTGTTTAAGATTTTCTAGAAGGTTTAACACTCACAGACGCAGTCTGTGTGGCTATGTCTAGGTATTTAATCATCAAATTATCCAGGCTATTAGACAATATACTATGTATAAGTCTCAATAAAATGTCTGTCTGTCTGTCTGTCTGTTATTCCACAACTTTAAACCACATGCCCATCAAAACCCTGTTATTCACACATCTGTAAGTTTAACGTTTTGGGGTCCAGTAACTTAAAAGTTCTATTAGCGTTGTTAACTAAACGATCTGAGGGACACACAGGAATTAACCCCTTC
>JAUMTR010000006.1:922405-936559 GCA_032270685.1 Microctenopoma stevenorrisi | reverse complement strand
TGGGTGGAATAAATCTGCACATCCAGCATTTTGAAGCACTACCGAAGTATTTAAACTGAGGAGGCTTTAATATGTTGACATTATGGCAGATGCACAGACACGGTTGTGTGACGCCGGTGATAAGCATCATGGGGTGTAAGATGGTCAGATCATTAGTGAGACTGGTGTAAGTAAAGAGTAATCACTGAGTCTCTCTTCTTAATGATTTTACCTTAAGGCTACCTGATAAAATGAGGTTACTAAAACCTGCATACTTCTCTGCATGTACTGTTCTTAAGGCGCAGTGGTGTGTCTGTACAGTGACCTCACCGTATCTGCTTTGTATTTGTAAACCTGTGCCCTCAATTAACTGTGAGGCTTGCTCATCATGGAATTAGCGCACTGACCTGAGTTTACTCCTAAAGTGTGTTTCTTAGGACAGTTTTTTCCCATGCTTTTGTGTCATTTTGTGTACAGTGAAAACATATGTAGGCATACTAGTAAATCCTGCAGTTCAGAGGTGGACATATGTCCAATGTTTACTGTTACTGTGGAAACATTTTTTTTAATTAAATAAATGGATAATTACAAGGTATGTTAATATTGAACACATAAATTAAATTCTCCCAGACAATTTTTGAAATTTGACCAGAACTACCACTACCACTTATGGTGCCACATTTTACTAAACAAAATGAGACATAAGACAAACAAGCAGTCAGTTATACACCTGAACACGCACAGCTATAGAAATATCTCACCAAGCCCTGGAGGAGACATGAGAGTGGTAGAAACCTCTGCTAGCTGATCTGCTCATAGCCTAAATACCCTACCTGCAACCCTGTCTGGACAAGCTGCTTTCCTAGCAGTGATGCTCAATAGGGTGGTTCATGGAAAAAAAAAAGGTTAACTTTTGCAAGATCTTGAGCAACTGCCCAAAAGTTGGGTCTGTTGGTTACCATAGATTTTTAGCCTGACACAGCATCCTGCTGAAGTAGTGGAGTTGCCCTAAGCAGGGCGTGCACCTTGTTATTGAGCTTCTGGTTTAGAAATACTTTAACAGTCTTTGTTGTGGTTTCACACTTTGCAAGATGGAGACAAGGAATGGTCGGGATGTGGGGATTAGCCTTTAGCCTAGCCCTTAGCCCGATTATTTTACTCCTCATCTGCTTCCTGTGCTTCCTCTGTCCTGTGCTGTAGTCCCAGTGGCTAAAACTGCTCAAGCAAGAAGAGCGCCAGGCCACTGCGTTTGTCTCACATATTGGTCTTTTTATTGCTAAGCCTAACCACATGCATAAGTCCTTATATTAGCAAAGAGGACATATATCAGTAGAGGATAAACTTGGGTGGCTGCATGATCTGATCACAGTTAACTGGCAGCAGGAATTAGCAAATGCTATCGTTAGGAGCCTTTGTACACACAAGAAAAGATAGGAAAGAACAAATACCAGCAGTTCAGTGATAGATCTGACAGGTCAAGAAGTATGAGCAACAACATCTTACTGAAGACCAATAAACCTATGAAAAAAGAACAGCAGAACCACGTGTCTTTGAGAACAGACACAGTGCTTGTTGAGAGGAGAACTGTCAGGTCTCTGAGAATAGTGGTGTTCAACCTTTTTTTGCCCCACGGACCGGTCTACCACGGCAAAATATAAAGCTATTCTCTCTTCTCTTCAATGGCAGAGAATCTGTTTTTAATACTGTGATTGTTTAACTAAACACATTGTTGTGTGAAAACTATTTTTCCCAGTGTGGCCCAGTACAAAATGACCCACAGACAACATCACAATAAGATCTGCATGTAGAGGCATCTCAGTGAGAAAGGCAATGCAACACCTCTTCCGCAACTTAGGATATTCACAGTTTCCAGGGAGTCTTGTAGACCTGCTACTCTAGTGCTGTGAAAAGCTTCCAAACACAGAGTTTCACAAGCTGGTCTGGGAACTGAGAATAGTGTAATATTGGTTCTTCCTGTACTTCAAGATTCTTCCTTGAAATAATTCTACCATATCTATACACCAGTAGGTGCAGAACCACAGTCAATGTATTAGGGATCCAATTCCTTACCAATGAAGACTTCCTTACATCAGGAATTTCTTCCAACACCAATCAGCCACTATATTACATCCACCTGGGGATTTAACGTTTTGGTGGACAGTAGTCCACCACGCCATGCTACGGCACACCTGTTAACTATAGCCAGCAGCACATTTCTCTCATGTTGGACCCTGTCCACAATTCAACCTCTAGTTACATCACATAAACAAATCATCACTTACATTATTAAGGTCACATCATATATTGCACAGTATAAAGCAGCCCAGCTTAAGTGAAGTGTATCATGACACTGTGTGAAGGTCTTGGAGTGTGGGATACATTAAAGAGATTGCCTAAATTGTCCTTGGATTAATGCCACAATGAATTGGGGTACTTCTATTTTAGAATGTGGGCATCAGAACCTTCCTAGTGGCAGAACTGCAAGTCACAGTGAAAAATCACAATCAATGGCAATCTGTTGTCTCAGTCTGGGTAGAGGTCCTTTCCTGTTCTGATAACTAGCCAGTGAATCTTATATTTCTTATAAAGAGAAAAAACTGAAAAACACAGAATAGACCACACATGCTCTAATGATCACTGTCAACAATAAATTAGAGACCAAATAATACAAAATCACCAAAGCCGTTAGATTCTACTGCATAAATTAAACAATTTTCCTCTGGGATTATTTAAGTTTGTTGAATCTTGAATTATAGACAATGTTATTGTATATGTTATGTTGCCATGTTGCTACAAGAACCACAAGAGGCTAAAGTTAGTGCAGATGCAGCTGTCCATCATGGTTGTGTGGATGGAAGTGTAAGAGTATAGCTGACAGATACTTTACACATTTTGATTCATAAAAGCATCTGGGAGGCAGTCTACAATACACTGTAAATTGTCACTTAGGAACTTTGTAAATGTAGCTTAGATTTTTTTAATAACTAAATGTATTCATATTTTATGTTAATACAATTTAAATTCTAGATTTAACTTAATTCAAAACTTATTGTTCTGACTTAAAAAACCAATACTTAAAATTGTGGGTTTAATTAATACAACAATTAAAGGAACACTTTGAAAACATGTCAGATCTCAATTGAGAAAAACAAATCATGCTTACTATTAATAGTGATATAAAATGGGTAATGTGTTAGGAACAATATGATTAAACATTATTTGGGTCTAAGCAATGGGTCTAAAAATTTCATCCCAATGGCAGTTTGGTAGAGATGTTTTGTAAGTTGTGCCTGAAACCCCCACCCTTGTTGAGTGAGGGGTTGTTGATTTGCACACGTAGAGCTTCTTTAACTCCTCTCTCGACCCACCTGTCTTCTCTGTCTAGTATTTGTATAGTTTGGTCCATAAATGAGTGTCCTTGGGTTTGAAATGAACAGGTATTTGGTGTTTTCCAAAAATCCTTTTCAGTGTAGCAGATACACCAGCCATATAGGTAATGACCAACTACTTCCGTTTGCTCTGTGGTCCTTTTTCTGGAAGAAATTTTCTGGAAGTAATGTCTGTCACATTTTCTTTACAGTTCACTCAACTCATTGAATTTAAGAATGAATACTACCATATTTAGTAGACACCCTAGCCTTCATCATTTGAGTTAAAACTTGACTGGCATATAATGCTTTTTAAAAAGTAAAATATTTTTGGGACAATATTTCATCCAATAAGAATTACAGATACTGTAACAGGAACGTTGGTACAAACTTGCTGTGTGTCTTATTTGCACAATAAAGGAAACTCATGTTTAATTCAGTCCCCACGCAGATAGGCTTGAATTTTCAGTCATTAGCATGCGCGTAACATAATGGTTGTAAAACTGTTGTTCTCTCTCTCAATTTGATAAGCTACCTTTTCCCTTTAACACTGAGACCATTTAAATGACACCGATTCACATTTCTTATTTGTCACATGCACATGTCATACACAGTACAATATGCAGTGAAATGCTTAAATGCTGCTATTTATCTGTAAGTTCAAACAACTATTCAGGCCTTGATCAAATAAATAACAAATTTAATCAACTGAACAATTTATCAACTGAACTAAGGCAGAAGGTCACACGAATTGTGCGATTAGTTGTGTTATTAATTTTAACTTGGCAAAGCAGCCTTTTCATTCATACTGTATTGCTAAGTTGAAAGTGTTATTTTACAGTGTAAAATCTGCTGCGTCAACATCCAAGGCCAAAAGCCTGCTCCTCCTTCTATCCAAGTGCAGCCTCTGACTTTGCATTTCTATGATATATATGGCATATTAACATGTCAAAGATGATTACCTCAAGTATCCTGGCCTATGAGAATAGCATATGTGAACTCTGTAAACTAGTTTGTGCTAATTTCATTCTTAAGAGCAGTAGCAGTTGCCTAGTAAGCGGGAGGCCTTCTCTATATATCTTTTATGTATTTATTTAGTCTAGGCAGCAGTGATTAAGCACTGCAACCCATCAGTGTAGTAAATAGCTGTAATTTATCGCTCGGACATCTTCCAGGATGCATTGCTATTTTAAATAGTCAAATAATCACTACTGCATTGCATTCTTACTGTAACTGCTGATGTGCTGCCCTAAGTTTGTTACCAAACATTTGTGCATAGACGTGTTAGTTCACTTCAAAGCATTCACTGAGCAATGAGACAGAATATGAAAGGGAAAATTGTGAACATGGCTACAAGATAAATTTAGTTTTGTTTGAATTGCTTTTTGTGGCCTTTATCATGCAGGCATTTAGAATAATGTTTTTACCAGGATTGTACTATATACTCTCTAATGAACTATTGCTTTATCCATGCCCTAAATACACAAATGTACACAAATTAAAGGAACACATTATAATATGTTTAGTTTTGCATTTGACTAGGGTCACTGTCACTACT
Organism: Microctenopoma stevenorrisi; assembly: GCA_032270685.1. Classification (NCBI taxonomy): domain Eukaryota; kingdom Metazoa; phylum Chordata; class Actinopteri; order Anabantiformes; family Anabantidae; genus Microctenopoma; species Microctenopoma stevenorrisi. The sequence goes on along the minus strand of JAUMTR010000006.1, from coordinate 931,654 downwards.
GGTAGCATGAGGCGTCACAGTCGGTCCAACGCCACCAGGATGGTACCTCAAAATGTGTCATTGCCAGATGGTTTTCTATGCGTCCCAGCATAGTCTTAAGAGCATGGAGGAGATTCTAGGAGACAGGCAGTTACTCCTAGAGAGCTGGACATGGCCATTGACCGTTGGTCTTTAACCCATCAGCAGGACCAGTATCTGTTCATTCATGCAAGGATGAACAGGATGGGAGCCCTACAAAGTGACCACCAGGCATGAATGTGTGTTAGAAGCAGACTTCATGAGGGTGGCCTGAGGGCCCAATGTTGCCTAGTTGGCCCTATCGTCAATGTCCCGGCATAATGGAGCTCAACTAGCATTTGCTAAAGAACACCAGACTTGGCAGGTCCAGCCCTTGGCGCCTTGTGCTTTTCACAGATGAGAGCAGGTTCAGGCTCTGAGCTCATGTGACAGATTTGAAAGCGTCTGTGGTGAATGTGATGCTGACTGCAACATTGTTCAGCATTATGAGTTTGGTGATGGGTCAGTGTTGGTCTGGGCAGGCAACCTGTACAGAATAGATGAAGGCAACTGGCTGTCATTGGTAATTGGGATGAAATCCTTAGACTCATTGTTTGACCCTTCCCTGGTGCATTAGGTCCTGGGTTCCCCCGCTGCATGATAAGGCTCATGTGGTGAATTAAGCCCTCTGTAGGTTGATCATATTAATAATTCTATTAATAATTCTTCATCAATGAACAATGCTTCTTGTGCCATTGAGTGTTTTATGACAGTATTACTAAGCTCTCATGTCATTCTTGTAAATGCGCTGTAAAGTGTAAACGCCCATTTGAACTACTGATTAGAAACCTGTCTCTTTTCAATATGACTCAAAGTCTAATATTTTAACTTACATTAACAGTTGTGTGGTTTGTATGTTGTTTTTTCAGTTTTTCTTCAGACCTTACCTTTGTGCATTTGTGTTACAAAAAAATACACAGTTACTCCTGAACTTAAAACACCAAGACCCAGAAATCTCAGCAGCGACTGCATTTCCTGCAAGTTCACAGGAAAAACAATTTGGACAGGAAGCTGCTGCTGGCTTTCTAACACTCCTCTGTGGAGAGCGAACTCACATACTGTCTAGTTGTGTTGTATATAGGCTCCACAGCTGAGGACAGTTAGACTGTGCTGAGGGTCATAAAAAACGCCCCAAAAATTATTGGCTGCCCTCTCCCCTGCCTGGATGACATATCCAGATATAACTGCCTAAAGCCATCACAGGAGACCCCTAAAATCCTGCCTGTTTGACCTGCTGCCCTCTGGCAGGCGCTTCGGGTCTATCAGGTCTCACACCTCCAAACACATCAATAGCTTTTCCCCAGGGCCATTTGACCCACTAAACATATCCATCACATCCATATCAAGCACGGACTAAATTGTATAAATTCTAAAAATAAATGATTATCACATCTGATATGTGAAATATTGACCATCTGTAAATATTTGCTGTACAATGTGTACATTGCATTTATCTTCCTCATTCTATGTTATTGCATATTTATACATTATATACCCGTTTCCTCTTTTTGTACATGCATCATAACAGAGTGGTCTATTCCAGTGTCCATTTCTAATCATAAAATGTGCAACCAGTACACTAGTTGCATGAAACTGTCATAAAGCACCACATCTGTCAAGTAAAGTGTTACCTTGTAGTTCCTATGGTTATTGTTCAACTACTTTAAGAGCTGTTGACAGGGGAAAGAGAAGGATGAGCTATTGTGTCAATTAGAGGTGCACTCTTTTACAAGCCTTTAGATGTAAAAACCAAACAACAAAGTGGAGACAGAAGCACTGACTGAAGAACTCTCAAGGGCAATTATTGTGTGCATGTCTCCCATTTGAGTAATCCCCTCCTACTTCTGAAAAACCATGCAACATGAATGCGAGGTGTGGAGGGAGAGGAGCATGTACGTCGTCTGCATTTAGAAGTGACAGTTCATTATACTCACAGCTACAGTCGAGCTTTCAACTACCTGTGAGATTACACTTCTATTTACTTTGTTCTTTTTTTTCTTTCTCTTAATGATATGGATGAATCTACAAACATAAACTACTGTGTCTTACTTAAGGTTGTTAGCAAATAAAAAAAGAAAACAACTAATGATCAGGATAAAAGCAGCATATGCAAATGTATTCCAACCAGAAACAATGCTTTTATCCATGCCTGTCTTTCCAACAATCCCCTTTGCATGGTAAACACAACTGCCTTTCAAACACCATAAATCCAGTGTGTATCACAAATCATGTCACCTTGATGACGTCACTATTACGTCATCTGGGTCATTTCCTCAGGGTTTCAAAGGTTCCCTTGAGATGTATTGACAGAATAATTACACAGGCAGAAAACAAATAGTCCCCATCAACTAAACATCCAGCAACTCTCCAAGGGAATTGATTTGTTGTGTAAAATGTGTGAATGGTGTTGTTTTGGATGCTATATTAAGACCATAAACCATTTTAAAGAACTTGCAATGTAAACATTTCAATGTTGCATTAATGGGAGACAAGAATATTATTTTTTATTTATATTATTTTGCAGTACATTGCACATACACAGATCAACCTCACTAGAATATGTAATATATTGACCATAGTAAATAATAACTTAATGACCACTATAGCCTTTCTGTGTGGAGTTATACTGTTCTCTCCATATCTGTGTGGGTGTCCTGCAGGTACGTATGTTAGGTTGATTGATCACTTTGAAATTGTCCGTAGGTGTGAATGTAAGTGTGCATGGTTGTTTGTCTGTATGTCCGTGTGTTGGCCCTGTGATGGACTGGCGATTCATCCAGGGTGTACTGTGCCTGGGATAGGCTCCAGCGCCCCTGACGACCTGACCTCGGATAAAGGATGGATAGATGGATGACCAATATATGACATTAGAGACTGAATAAACATTCCAAGTTGGAATATTGGCTTCTCAGACAGCAAAGCTACAGCCTGTAAACTCTAATTTGAAATATCAATGTCCTGTGTTAAGACTTGCGCAATCCTGCCCATTGCAGACTTGCTAGGCAACATCTGGACAGTGCAGGCTTCCAGATGTGAGACCTCTTAAAACAGAAAGAGATTTTAAATTTGACATGTTTTGTCTCTGAAAAATGTAGTTAATTTGATCTAATTGACAAACACAATTAGAACAGACAAATTAATTTGTATGATTTGGTCCATGCAGAACCTTGAGAAACTCCATAACTCACATTTGTGAGCATGGAGGTCTTATCATTAACATGACCAAAATCTAATAGATAAGATTTAAACCAGCTTAGTGCTGTTATAATAATTATAATCTTACCATATTTACATTTGTCTTTAGACAGGAGTTTTAAAGATGACCCAATGTTGCCTGCTCTAGCCCCGGGATTACACCCGACTAGTCGCTGGAGTCTCTAATTTCATTTTCCTGATTATGGAGCTGCCAATAATCGTTTTCTCAGCGGGTGTGTCAATGAGCAAAGAAAATCTATTTGAAATGTGAACAGGTTGGTGGTGAAACTTGGGTGAGGATCGTTTACAGCTAAAAATGGATAAGCTAAATGGCTCCACGCAAACTAGTGAAACCTGTTTTTCTTCCATAGTAGAGAGAGTCTCCAATTCATCTTTCCTCACCTTAAAGGCTACAAATAAGCTACTCTTAGTACAGATACCATTATCATTAAAATTGGCAGAGGAGTAACTGAACATGTGGCAGACTGAGCAGGAAACAGAAAAAGGGACAGAGAGAACTAAGCTATGAAAACAAGTCTTAGCACGTGCTTCAATAATACAAGCTTTAATATAAGTTTGAAATAACTGGGACTGCTGGGTTTTCTATATAGTTCTGTATGTATAGTTACATTTTGCAAGGCCCTAAATCTGTATATGTAAAGTGGCTTGGGATGAAATTTGTTATGGTTTGGCGCTGTACAAATAAAAAGAAATTGACTAGAAAATCTACTCTTAAAACACTCTTTGTTCAAAAATCAGCAAATGAGTGACGTTAGAGTTTAGAAATTTGGTTAGAGTTTCGGAATTAATATGTAAATCAAACCCAACAAGCAGGAGCAGCAAACAATCTGCACCGGACCCAGCCAAGTGAAAAATGACTGCCCATCAGAAATGAAGGAATAAATAAACTCAGCTACATCTTATATTGTCATATGGACACATGCACACGCATACATACATGCACGCACACACATATGAATAGACATGTCTCGGGTGTGCTCCTAACCACTACAGGAGCCTTTGAAGGAGACGCTCTCCCCCATGGTACAACACATGTTGTCAGTTCCGACAGACAGTTCAATTGTGTTTGACTTTTCTCGTAGCTTTTGTATAAAATGCTTTTTTGAGGCCTTGCTTGCAGTTCCTCATGTGGCAGCACCGTGGCAGGTAGATATACTGTAAGTGTGGCTCCTGTTTACCACACTGGTTAGGTGGAGAGAGGTCAGGAAACTGAAGCCGACAAACACTATAATCCAGACCAAAAGAAAAGTAATGAGGAGAAATCTAGTGATGACGAGGATGGCAGTGCTGAGGCAACTGTTACATTCAAGTGGGTGGAGGGCCTTCCATTCCTCTATAACCCAAACATCACAATGAATGAGGGGCTAGTCGTTTTTAGAGGACCCTGCCCTTTCAGTATATGCCAAGTTGTATATATGAGCAAGCTGTAAATATGGCATAAAGATAGGAGCAACATGATGCCAGGCCAAGTTAAGACAAGTTAGGACAACGAGCTTTGGTTGAGATATTTACAACCACGTGTGCATCGGACTAATAGTGATAGAATAACACCCACAAGGACTAAAACTTAACACAAGGTATAACTCCCCAATCATTCACTTGTCTCTTGTTCGCTTGTGCATGTTCAGTGTCCTCTACCTGGCAACTTAAGCATAAGCTTTGTGTCTGTGGATTGCTTCTGAGGGATGGGGACAGAAAGCTCTGTTCAGTACCTTGCAGTACCTCTTTCCAACATTTAGTGCCACACATTGTTACTTTAAGTCCACCTTGTGGTCTTAACATTGTGATGGACAGGAATCAGCATGTGCACTCAGACTGGGCTGCAGCTACATAGCCTTATGAGCAAAAAGCTGTGGTGCATTGCATCATTCATGTGGTCCCCTGTCTACGAAAGCATTAAAACCACCTGGTGAACCTTTGCTGAGTGGAGTAAGCATTGTGATGTGGCACTGCCATTTTGTAGGACTTGCAGTTTAGGCGAGCATTTGTGCCCAGGGGCCCATTATCTCAGAATTCTATGACCACATCGCTGCTCCAGTTTATCTCCCCCTGCTTGGGGTGGGGGTGTGTTGGGGTTACTCATGGGTCAAAAGGCAGAGTCAGATTTTACTTGTTCTTGTTCTCAAAAGGGTCCTTAAATAAAAGGACGAAACACTTGTTTGGGGAGTGTAAGATTTGTCCCAGAAGGAGTTTCAGCAGGCTCAGAGCAATATACATAGCCAAGAAATATCCACAAACAGACATAAGAAAAAGAAAGAAAAGAAAGAATCCAATTTATTGCTTCTTGATACATTTTTACATGTTACAACAGAATTTATTCTCCTCCCCCTTGGGGGGAGCAATGAGCAGCCACAGGCGGCGTTCGGTGAGCTAGCACTGGGTTTCTCGCTCAGGGACAAACCTGGTATGGGGTATGGTCTGGGTGACTCAGCTGGGAATCGATGCTGCTATTCCTGCATCCCAGCCCTCTGCCTTAACCACTGAGCTACAAGGCCGCCCGTCATACACACACACACAGACACACAAACCCAAGCATCTATGTTTCCTATTGTGTCCCAAACTGATGCATGAAAATAGGACAGTTAGAACACCACCCCCAACCACATTCCCACTCTCTGTTTTTTACAAAAATAAAAAGAGAGGACACAATCAGAGGTTGCTGACCACGTCCCACCAGCTCCTCTGATGATAATCGAGACTCACTTCCTGAGAAAGTGTGTGAGCTTGGCCTAATTGAGCTGGGCAGAAAGCTAAGCCAGGAATAAACTACCCTTGTGAATAATATCAGTGCTCTCGCTGATCTACACATCATGCCAAATTTGTTGGAGCATTCATTTCCACTTGTCTTAAATAAATGTTTTTTTTTGCATAGCACACAGTAACTGTAGTAAATCTGAGCAATCCTGCATTTCCATTCTACTTCGAGGAATCTATGGAAAATGGTTAAAAAAAAGTCTAATTTAAAAGATCACTAAGTTTACTAATGGCTACAATGCACCACATATTTTTTAGTCCCGAGAGAGTCACTGAGTAGCTGCTCTATTTTATGAACTCATTTGATTAATTTATTAGCCCACACATGCCAAAATCCATGGCAGCTTGTGATCCCTTTCCCTTAGTTAGTTTAGTCTTGTTTTAGAGAAAGGATTAAACAAAAAAAAAAAGAGACAAGACGATGGCTTTACAATGTCTCCAAAAAAAAATCCTTGTGCTGCAAAGGCACTTAATTGAATTTACAGTAGACAATGCCCAGTAGGATTGTGTAATTTCTGTGAGATGTTCATACAGTTTACAACTCTGACTCCGTCAACAGTAACTTTTGGCCTTTATGTCAAAAGATGACACAAAACAAACAAGTTTGTTCTTTGACTCATAGCTTTCCAGTTCACGCATTCTGACAGAACTGCCTACACTATGATCAGACGATAAACACACAGAGCACTAATACATTTTTTCATTATTTTATAATAGGTTGAGCTAGTAACCAACATATCTACTCTGAATAATATTTTAAATTTCACCATTCTTGCATCACCTGTGTGGATCTGTTATCAGACTCCCAACTTTAGAATCGGCGGATCTGTAGGCAGGTTTGAGTGACAGGTTAAATGGATGTAGTTGGCCTGGTAGCTCAATGAGTTAAGCGTCAGACTGTCTCCGGTACCGTGAGTACTCCCCTTATCCCTTCTCCTTGTTGGTCGGTTATTGTAACACCGATTCCTGGTGGGTTCCGCTTTCAGCGCTAGGGTGTTACATGAGCAACGCGTGTGCTTTCTAACCCGTCTGTTAACACTCTGCATTGGGTCGATCCCGCACGCTACAAGGGCGTTCGTTAAAATACGTGTCTGTGTTACATACACACCTGACAGAGCCAGACAAAGAGCGCTAGCTCCCTGCAATTCGCTTTGGATAAAAGCGTCTGCCAAGCAAAGTAAAGTAGTTAAATGATTTCAACGGACGGCCATATAATAAAGTAGTGACAAACAGAACAAAACAATGAAGTGAAAACTTGCGACATTGTATCATCATGCTTAGAGAAAACAGGTGATCTCTTTTCATGGTATCATTTTGAAAGGCACATCAAAACCTACATTTTTTACAGTAGGTAATTACATGTTCATCACTGGAATCTGACTTACCAAGATTGATTTTCTGCTAACTTAATTAATTTAACTTTTAGGATTGAAGGCCATGTACTGATCTCCCCTTTCCATCCAGCTTTTATTAGGCACCTGTGTAGTGGTACAAAGAAAACTACATTCCTCAGAGGATTTTCTTGGGGGGGAGATTGCGGTTCTCTAATGTGAATACAGTCATTATCTTTCATATTTACATGACATTTAGGAAATCAGCTTACAAGAGAAAGCCAGCTGTAACCCTGTTGTAATAAGTTCCAGATGTCCAGAAGTCTATTTATCTGACAAAAAGGCACGTTTTACCTGCAGTAGTCCTGCAATGTCACTACACGACAGCTAATTCACAGTGCTCAGTTTTGGATGACCTTTAGCTAACACTTAAGGTTTCAACATACAGTGTGTCTGTGGTTCATCAAAAGGACTGTCCTATGCAGATTGGCTGTAAGTCATTTGTCTCTGATGAAAGGCCATGTGTCTAGTTAGCTACATGAGCTACCACCATATCCGGACACCTAATGTAACACAGGGTGCGAAACAGGAAGATAGCTTAACACATTTATGCAAATGTAACAATTGTATTGCTTAGATACGAAAATCTATATATTCATTCAATACTATAATAGCTTCCAATAGAAGAGTATTTGCTATATCTTTCAAAAAAATCTCAATCTCTTGTACAAATATCGCTAGACATAAATGCATATTTAATATATCTGTGAAGGTTCTCAGTCAACCAGGTCATGGTTATCTCCAAAAAGGTTTTATGCAAAGCAACTGGACTTCTTAGGTTTCTTGATGACGTTTAACCTTCCATTCCAGAGTGGACAGGTGAAACGTTGTCAAGAAACCAAACAAGTCCAGTTGCTTTAAATAAAACCTTTTTGGAGATATTTAATATATTTTACTATATTCATTAAGAACTCAAGCTGGTGTAGAAACTGTGAAATAACTGAAAAACTGCTAAAGTCTCATATAGAGCGCTGTTTGACTACACCAGAGGAAAACCAGCATTAGACTGGTGCTTCAGCTCCAAATCCTTGCACTGAGGACAACTGCACACACACACACACGCAGTGTGTTGTCTGCAAATAATACCCACTGGCCTTTCATCAACCTACTAAGTTCAAGGAGGATTACTGGAAAATTTAAAGCATGGTGCAGCATGTTGGGGTATTTTAGACCTTCAAAGTTTCCTCATGGCTCAGGTCATCTGTCAAGAGCCCATGTCAAATATCATTCAGCCCAATTGTGACTGCTGATGACTATACTACATACTTTGCCCTTGGACCAACATGCATTTACCAAAGTTAGCAACAGCTTAACATTGTGGAGACATTTCTGATGCAATAAAAACACAGTGGGAAAAGAAATCATACACTGTGAAATGTGAACCACAATCCACATTCTGTTTGCGTTTCAATATGAACACATTACAAGCAATAACCTTCAAAAGGTGTTCTGGAGGTCTGGAAGACAATACGTCATTATACATGTACCTTTTGTTTTGGGGTTCACTTATCTATATTTTATTTTTATTTGTCAAGAAAAAGTACTATTTATAAAGGATGGTTCACATCACATAAATGAACATCACATTATTATGTATTCTAATTATGAATGCATAAATGTGTAAGCATCACTATTGTGCAGCTGAATTACAGTTCATCACTGGTACAAAGAAAACTACATTCCTCATTCCTCAGGTGATTTTTATGGGGGAAACTGGGTTTCTAGTGTGAATAGTCATTCTATTGTATGTATCACTGGTAGAGGTTGAGATAAATATAATATGTGTACAGCCAGGAAATTCATCTACGTCAATATACCATAATTTATATAT
>JAUMTR010000006.1:892485-907606 GCA_032270685.1 Microctenopoma stevenorrisi | reverse complement strand
GACGGATCGGTGCGGCATCTGCAGTAATGCGGACTCTACACCGGTCCGTTGTGGTGAAAAGAGAGCTGAGTCAAAAGGCGAGGCTCTCGATTTACCAGTCGATCTACGTTCCTACCCTCACCTATGGTCACAAGCTCTGGGTAGTGACCGAAAGAACGAGATCGCAGATACAAGCGGCCATCACAAGCATGCATACTGTACATACTACAGAATTGCAAGAATTGAATTTCTTTTGGGAACTACAAAGCTTATTATACAATGTTAAATACAACTAGAGACAGGGTCTGTTAGAAAACTTTGAAAATGAAGATGCATGAAATGCAGATTTGAAATGATAGGCAAACTGTTGGGTCTCACTGTAGAGAAAACAGCTGCAACAGTGTGCAGCTCCGATGCCAAAGGGAACATAGTCGACACTGATATTTCTATGCAAGTGTGGTTATGTGAAAAAGATAGTTTATTTTTTTATGTGGTGGTCCTGTAACTACAGCGAGAGAGATGGCAGCAGCTGTAAAATAAGATAAAGAGAAGGGAGAGGACGACTTGAGGGTAGAGACAGTAGAAATACGTTTTACAACCTGCACTTAAAATATTGCATCGCTGATGACCTTATTGATATGCTGCACTGCACCTCCCACATTCTCTCACTTAAGAGTTTTGATGCTGTGTACTGTGATGGCACATCATCAGTTAACTCTTCTTGCCGTGGACCTTTCACTGACCATAATTATACTCTGTGTACTGTACAGATTAACAGAATTAACTTTCTAAGACTACTTTACTTACTATTACTTAAAATTCTCTACTGCTGAATCTCAGGTGAGGTGCAACATTAAAATGTACAGGGTTCTGTCTGAATGGTTAAGATTAAGAAAAATGGAGATGATGCTTTTAAATTGTCACATTCATCTTCATATTCTGAAGAAAGCGTTATCATACAATGGCTCATCCCACTATGGTCATAATTGAATCACTACCCCTTTGTCATGTGAGCGGTTTATCTGCCTGTGGGGAAACACGGCTCTGACCTTCCAGTGCTTTCCATGGGTTTTGGGGGGTGGGTTGGGTTTTGTTGGGGGGATGCCGCGGGACAAACCATTTGCTGGATTAGCACCCTGTCCTCTTTCCCCAGTGTTGAAGCGCATTAAACATTTATTCACTTTCTAGATTGAAATGTATCAGCTGGCATACCTTCACTACCCTTCTCAGTTATGATTTTGTTTTGTAGTTTTGTAGCAGTTATTGTGTGTTTTTTAAATATGCAGACACAAGCACAGTGTGTCAGTATAATAACAGTCACAGTCTGACTGTTCTGTGTCTAGGACAATTAATAATTGTGAATAATTAATACGTTAATTATTAAGTAACTCATTTATATTAGGTTTGTGCTGTGGACATCTGCAGACATGAAGAAGTTCTCACTGTGGAAATGTTCATTTAAAACCTTTTACGCTATGTCTCCAGAGTAATTATACATACACCTGAAGGGTTCCAGGCTGTAAAACTATGTTATTTAATGTTAAAAACATAACAACATAACAAGGAAAATGCACTGAAATCATATTAACAGATTTTATAAACAGCGCTGTGTGTCGTTACTCGTTACAAAAATCTAATTAAATAAAACGAGCTGTTGCTGCCGCTCTTAGTTTATAATAAAAGATTTGAGGAAGCTGACTTGTCACTGGGCTCTGACAGTATCAGAATTGGGTAATAATTCTCTGCTACATGTTTTACAACCAGTGAAACCTCAAAGGGCAAAGTGAACTTAAAAGGTACAATAGAAAACTAGAAGAACCACTAGAAAATTGTTTTAATTTTAAAGCCTATAGGCTGTAGTTTACACAGATTTTGAACTTTTTTTAACCAAAGTGATTTTTTGGGAGGGTATCTGCACTTAAGTGAGAAAAAACCTCTGCAGCATAGAAAATCTCAAAAGCAATCAGAAGCTTCAGCTACTAAATTAGGCTTTTTGAGATGTCCTGAACGGGGCTTTGATTTCTACCAAGCAGTCTATCATAGTAACTGCAAGTCACAATAAGAGCAAAGGACCTATCACAGTGCTATTATTCATATCGATAACATACTGTTGTTAGGGAAAATCTGCCAAGCACGTCTTCTTTGTAAAAGTAATTTAACTCAAATTTACAGCAGGTTTGTGTACTTTTGTTTGTGTTTCTCCTCAATGCTTGGCTTTGGGTTGATGTGGGCGTCGCTCAGTTGCAAGTAAGTGATATACTGCAAATCAGTCTCAGTTTCCAGCAGCAACACATGAATTTGAATTATGATTTTTTTGTTTCAAAAGAGATAAAAGCATGCCCATGCAGCCTCGATGAAGCTGATTAGCTGAGACTTTTACTAAAATAAGTGCTTAATTAATACAATTTAAATGATTTCATTCCAAATTAGTTTAGTTTAGTTTATGTGTTTATATGACATGAACAGTGCATCATAATGAATATTGTTGTAAATGAGTCAGAGTTAGCCAGTAGCTAAATTTTTTTCTGCCACTCTTGGACTCAACCTACTAGTAGTCCAGCGGGTGGTTATCATTGCTAATTCTAGTGGCTGTGTAAATAGGACAGAAGCAAGCGTGACAGCTGGTAACACCCAATGTTTCCCGGACATGGAAACGGGTTAGGGTTAGGGGGTTAGGGTCTAACAGTATATTTCTTTGAAATTGTTTGTCAGTGTTAGAATTTTAGTAAATGTTGTATTCCATAAACTTACTAACAAGGACTAAAAACATTTCTGTGATCCTTGTCACAACAGCTAGTGGCCATTGGGTGGCATGGCAACAGGTTCAAAAATAAAAGCCCTAATAAGCCCTTTATTAGTGTGTTTTGCTTATTGAAAGGTTAATACATTTTTTGATAAGCCCTAATATGGTGTATTGGCAAAATGAGTATGTCTCAGGTCTGTGTCTTCAGACTCGGGTAAACACATCCAAACACATATACAGTAAGTAATTGTTCACTCTGTCAATTACTCAGTAATATAAAAAGCATGAGGCTTCCTATGTCCTTTTCAGTGAAGCGCAATACATTTTGTGACTGGCAGTTAATCTTCAGAAACTAATAGCATTTACAAATTCATAAATTCAGACTTCTGGGTTAGGGAGGTGACAATAATGACATTTGGGGTAGGTTCAGTTCTTCAATGTAATAACAGATCAAAGAAGAATTATTGTTGCAAGAAGAGTGTGTATATATAGAGGACCTTGAAAGTTTGTGAATGTTGCTATTTAGACCTAATTTACTCTACAAAACATGTCCCACCAGTCACTGACCCATATAGTTTTGCAACAAACATATATTTAAATTTGATTCATTTTTAAAACTTATTGATTTAGTCTGATCATCTTGTACGACACCAGTTTCTACACTGATGAAAGTTATATACCACCAGCTGATTGGTGTATACAAAGTAAAAAGTTCCAAAGCACATGGGACTGTGATGTGCAAGACATTCAATTATGCATTCAATGCAAACAAACATGCTATTTACACTTAAGTCAAAATGGCAACAACAAAGCACATTTCATTTCAATGAGCTGACATATTGCATACTTCTAAAATGGAAATAACAAGCTGTTATCTGCAGGTTGTGGAATATTTGGCAAAGACAGAATACAAAGGCAGACAGTATGAATGGTCATGCACAGCGATTTGTTAGAACATCATTAGCAAAGTTGTTAATTAACACAAATAACAACAATGTTGTTTTCTTGTAGAGTTAGAGACTTTGTGCATTCTGCCATGCCCTCTGGCTCCACTTCTCAACATCCTCCTCTATCTTAAGTTTCTTATGTGCGTATTTAATGTTGTTACTGATGTAACTGAGCCATCTGTCTGAGCCCTTAAATGCAGCACACAGCTTTAATGTGAGACTCGTACCTATTCAAAGTTTGATCTCCTGTCCTATTCTATAACATTGTGACTGATACAATGAGGTGAAGGGTGCAGGCTGCTGACTTTCATTTGCTGATATGTAATAGCACAAAGGATAAACAGAACTACACAGGTTTGTGCTTGTGGTCCCTCGGGGATTCTCCAAAGCATTTTAAAAGATTTATATCATATTCAGTGAAGTAGTCATTTGTCACATGTAGTTGAAAAGCAATGGTACCATAATGGAATTCACTGTCCAAAGAAATTCACCTCACAGAGGTTGAGATGTGCCTGTGCCATGTGGGATGCGGGCAGGATTCTGATGTTCTCCTTCTGCTATTGTTTATTTGATTGTTAATAATTTGGGGTCTGCCTTTTTTACAAAGCTCTGAACTTCCTAATCACTAAATCACTCACTACATTAATACAGATTTCCAGCACAAGCAGTGTTTTGAGATCTAATAACATACAGAACCAGATGTCTGTGTTGAGAAATTTCAGTAATTATAAAAGATTAGTAGCAGAGCAGTTAGATATTTGTTTGACTACAGAATAATAAAGGCTGAGCAGTATACATGTCAATTCAATTTGACCGCTGTGGCCAGTGGTATCGTGTTTTCAAATCTGTCCCATTCTTTAAAACTTACATTTTAATAGGTGCTTACAAGAAAATTCTTTAAATTTGACATTTAACCAATTCCATTTTTGTGGTCAAAGGTCAGCGTGACTGTAGCTACAGGTCTATCCAGTTCATACCGCCCATCCCTCTGTGATACAACGGCAAAGACAGACGTAAATATCTATTTGGACTCTTGGGATGAAATGATTAGATTTTGGTATACAAAATTCAAGGAGCTTATGTTTGTCCCGTGCATTCTTATCAATGCTACATCGCAGTAATGGTTGTTTGTTTTTCAATTACATTATTGAAAAGGCTACAAATATCAAAGCACAGAATTATGGGGTGGTCGTGATTAGTCACTGTAAATGGCTCAAGAAAACGCTTCAGTTTAGCAAAAGCACGGCAGCTAAAGCAAGTCGCCAGAGGCTGACCATTTTGCAAAAGATGTTCAATGTAAAAACACCAAAGGCTTCAGAAGTACGGGAGCACCACAGCAGCACTAGTGCTGTGAACAAGCACCTGAAGAGAAAACGCAGAGGCACTACTCTGGAAGACAAACCCCTTATGTGAGTGGTCAGTTATGATTAGTACCAAGAATTTTAATATGTTTTATCCTTGCAGCTGCTTAACTTATTATTAAAATCATGAAGTCATCTGCTTGCTAACTTCGTATTTACACTGAATGTGAAGCTTTTGAGGGAACATTTAGACTCAGCTTAAGCAGCGCTCTGTGGTGGCTGCTGTAAAGGAAATAAATTCATGACTACTGAAATTGACTTCATAGCATTTCACAACATCTAAGCTCAGTATTGGCACCAAAGCAGAGCCAGAAGATTGGATTGGTCTCTGCCCAGTCATTTTCCTTGGTTTTAGAGAATGTCTTATCCAAACATGTCTGTCAGCACTTCCAGCAAACCAAGGATTTTAGCACTGTAGCAAATATAATCATATACAATTTAGTGCGTGGTGTCATCTGACACTACTAATGACTTCTGGGGTCTCTAATAGCCCCTGCACTTGTAAGACGATTGGCAACATTGTGTATGAGATGTCTCTGTTGTTGCTAATTATCTAATCACATACTGTAAATCATATTGTGATCTACACCACAAAACTCACATACAAGAAATCTGGTGAGTTTGGTTAAAAGAAAAGGTGAAGATGTGTCAAGTTACGTTAGCATTTATGTCTGAAACCAGCCATCTGGTTGTTTCACATAATTTACAGGAGAAAGCAGATGATTGATACTCAGCAAAGTTGCATTGTTTAAAACGTGTTAATGATCACAGCCACGTTCTGATTCCAGCGTGCAACATGTGATGGAGAAACAAAGGCGTTTCGTGGAGTGGCCTGGTAGCTCAATAGGTTAAGCGTCAGACTGGAATGAAGAAGGTCGCAGGTTCGAACCCCAGTCTGACTCCTAGTCCATTCCCTACCAGGTGTGTCCCTGAGCCAGACACCCAGCGCTAGCTCCCTGTAAGTCGCTTTGGATAAAAGCATCTGCCAAGTAAAGTAAAGTGGTGCTTAACCTGACCCCACCCTTACTCCAACCCAGTTATCATTCCCTTCTTCTGACCTGTATGTTGTAGTGGTCCTCCTGGCCAATGAGTTTCACTGCCAAATGATTTTTGGGTGCCTGTGATGTGCCACTAATACCACTGACTGATGAGATACTTGGGCTTGGAGATTCTAAGACACCACACATTGTACAGTCTTTTATGCAGATTCCATTCTGCCTTAAATGTTTGGTCTGATTTGATGTGCAACAGACTTGTAGCTAATTAACTTGCTGTTTTCTTTTCAAAGGTGAAGCCAAAATTTGAACAGTTTACTGCAGTACATATTTCCTACATAAGCATAAATCTAAGCCAAGCTGGGACATTGCGTATACAGTAAATGAGATGGGTTAGAAGCAGTGGAAATCCTGTCAGGGCCATTCAAAGGACCTTTTCTAGTTTTTTACATTCTGGCCATTGCCCTCAATGATCCACTGCTTAATATTTGAGCAGACCCAGACCACACCTGAAACCAGCAGTCAAACACACAAGTAGTTAGTAGTAGTAGTATGTTCTTCATGCTGCACAAATCATTCTCAGGGTTCTGCGTTGAAAAAACAACCACTCTGCCACAAACGTTCAAGGCAGGAAGGAGGATATATATGAAAATTGGCACCATACTGTGTCATCACATTGGTAAGCTTTTGACTAAGATCATATGTCGTGTGCAACACATAACGAGCTATTTGCTAAATTAAATTCAAAGAGTAATTTAATCATCAAACATTTAAAAAAAGAATAATGAGAGCTGTGTTTGTAAGATGCCCACAGGCAGGCACAACGTCCCTCCAATCACCGCTCTGAAAGCTGAGCTGAGACACACGCAGTTCTTCACAAAGCAGTTTGCCTTTCTTCACATCACATTTAAACCAGTCATTTTATTTAGAAATAATACATGGTAGATTTAGTGCTCGTGTTGCCCCTGTGACTCTTTAGAAAATAATCAGCCATTCTAAATAAAATGATTTTTCACTATTACACATGAGCAATGATGGCTTGTCTAATTTTGCAATTCTTACAAGTGGTTCAGAAGTGAGTTATGGGTTAATTAAAGCCCTGAGGAAACAGGTAAACACAGTAAATCTGCTCAACACAGTGCACGTTCGAAGGTAACTTCAGCTGCCCTCGTCTGCAGTAATTTCACAGAGGATTGTCTCCACATGCTAATTCTACCCTTTAATACTTCTCCCTCAGTTTCATCCCTCTTTTTTAATAAGCTTGAAATTAAAACGGCAGCACACGCTGGCCCATTTTACAGAAGAAATGATAAGACCCAACAATGCGCAGAGAAATGAGTCAGGGGGTTACATCAAACAACAGCAATATCAAGGCAGAGGGTACAAAGGCACATTGTGGGAAATGAAGAAGAATTTACACAACAATATACACAGGGTGTGAAGACTGAACCAGAGGTTAAGCAGATGCTGATTCCATCACACCATGATCTAAATAATGTTTCTTTCCGTTTCTGTTGCACTATGACTAAGGCATTATCACATGTAAAGTACAGCACTACACTGCCCGAGGACTCCATTCAGTTTAAAAATACTGCATTCAGACATGCGCTAAATTCAGAAATGTATCTCAATATATCCACATACAGCAGCCAGTAAGACAATATTTTAAACAAGCAGGAATTTAATTAGTCAAAACATAAATATGAGTGTATTGTATTCTCTTTTCCTAGAGGTTGTGTTACACCTTCCTAGATCCTAGGCAGATCCCATTCACTGTTAATCAGTTTAAAAAGGCAACGTGAAATAAAACATTAATGCGTGACAGCCGCGTGTAGTGACATCAGAAGTGACATCACTTTAGATCATCACTGTAAATTATTGTGTTCTGTGACTTTGATGATGCAGATTTTTTCAATGCGCTAACCATTACTGAAAATGTGGACCTCTAAGCATCAAGAAGAATATTACAATCATCTCTTATGCATTATTTTGTCAAACAGAAATGACTGCATGTTATATGAGTTTGTTTTTCTGAGGCCTTGGCGTGGTGAGCTGTTGTTAGTCTGCAGATGGCATCAGTGCAGAATTACTAGAGCTTAGAGCTTTGTATTAAGAGTTAAATAGTGATAGTCATTAACATTAAAAATATACTGTATGAGCTGAATGAATGTGGATGTTAATTGTGCCACCTGATATTCAACAACTAATTATTTCCAAAAGCCATAAGCCAGAACATATTTTGTGTTCTTATCAGCTCTAGTAAAATGTGGCTCATTTATTTCCAACCATGTTTATCATTTTCTGTGGTTTGACATTTTTAAAACACTGCAATTGTTCTGTTACAGATAATTCCATCTGACTCGAGGGTTCAGTGTAAACAGTGATAATGCTTAACAGCAATTTGATATCTTTGTTTTCTGAGGCAATTTGGAGTTTTAGTGCTGTGTGTGTAAAGAAATTTTATTTAAACTTTTACAAAGCGTTTTTGGGCAAATTCTAACTTCAGCCAAAGAGATATTTAGTTGGTGGCTGCTCTGAAAATAAAAGTTTGACCACAAAACAGTTTTTAGAAGCAGGTTTCTTACTGCTGCTGTAGTTTTCATGTCATGTCATGAGTATCTGGGTAGGTGTGAACCCGTTCACTTATGTCATCCTGTGAACTGGTAAAAATGGTTGCATAATAGCTTACCATTACTGCCATGTGCTAGGAGGATAATAGATGCTGCAATGGATAAGTGTTGTTAAGGACAGAAAGCTCAGGAAAACCTTAAAATGCTCATGTAACAAAATCGGAAAACCGCCAGAAGGTAAATTAGCACACCTGAAGTTGTCCTTCAATCAGTAAATACATGTATACTAACACGGTAAATCCTATTTTACTGCTATTTAATTTACTGCATAAAGTGCAGCACCAAGAGCCGAGAAATTGAGCTAATTAGACACAACTGTAATTTATGAATTACAGTAAACTAGAAAATCTGGCCTTCAGCACACTGGAGAAGCTGTGTCAAAGAAAAAAGTAGCTCCAGACGTGCTAGGAAATTACAGTAACTGTAATAGCTGGGTGTGCATTTCACGCCTGGCACCTAAAGTTTTAAGCAGCACAGCAGTGTTTTGTATTAAGAACATAAGATACAGACTATAATATTTAAGAGAGTAATGGTTTAGAAATCAGACCTGATTAGCTCCAAGAAGAAACTGTACAAGACATCTGTCAGGCATAATATTTGCAATTATGTGTAACTGCTCCAAAACTTCTTCTCTATGTAAGACAGACAGGAGGTTAATGAAAATGTTCTAATCTTTTCCCTGTATAATTGAAAGAGTGGAAGATATCACTTCTAATAAAGAATGATAATGGAGACCCGAGCATGCAGCTCAGTCCCAGATGACCTTCTCATCACTCTGTTTTTATTATCTTCACTTTGGTTAAGGTTACATTTGTGCGCCAGAAAGAGCAGCTCAACCCTGCACTGTTATTGGCCTTTGCAGGAAAGCCTGTCAGCAGCACGCTGTCACTGCCTGAGACATAAGTGACCCACCCCAGGCTGCACTCCATATTATTGCCATGAACTCCCAAGAAATTAAAATGTTAATACTCTAATACTACTATGTATGTATTCCTTCATAATCCACTACTCAGACCCACAGTAATCAGATTGCTCAAACTTCTCAAACCCAGTTGTAGTTCCATTACACTGAAGGCCTTAAAATGTATTTCCATAAATGTGAGACAGCACCAATAGAGTGCTGTGGTTGTTTCTGATGCCAGACATTCAGCCCAACAGCTAGAAAGTCTAACTGTATGTCACATGTTAGCGTAGAAATGACTGAACACAAGTCTTTGCTGTCCACTTGCACTATAACCCTGCAGCTGCAGACTGATAACAAATCAGCAGTGTATTATCACGGTATTTGTAATATGATACAATAGGACAATGTTCAACATGGGAATCAAGCTATTGTAGCATGATACATGAAATCTATGCTCTCAAAATGTCAAATGCTGACACTGTATCCTGTTCTCTGTCTCTGGTCTGTGAGCCTGTGTCACAGGAGGCTTTGACAGGCACTTTGCCACATTAATACTAATTATAGAGCATACCTGTGTTAAAAGTATATCCATAAATAAATACACAATACTGTGTTGAGCAACATAAGATCTTGCCTGTTGTTACAGAACACACAGAAAACATGATCTGTATCAATCCCACTATTCACTTTTTATATAGTTGTACTTTAATAACATTTTATCTAGAGGTTAAATAAACTGTGCAACACTTACACAGAGCAAAGAGGCTTTCACCGACAATCAGTGTAAACTGCTACTAGAATTTACTTTTTTTTTCTTTCATTGTGAATTCATGAACTCTTCCAAGTCAAATATACAGGAAACAACCTGTAGCCTCTGACAGAATGTAATCTACATTTGTCATGGAAAGAAAACCAGGCAGTGCATGTATCAAAGAGAAGCAGAACGAAGCTTCTCATTTAGAATTATTTGATTATCTTTCCAGCAGATTCATCAGTGTTCCGCACTGATGGCCTGTCTCACAGTCGGTGCAGCACAGAGGTGGTAGAAAACCAATGTGCATCTGATGATAATGTTCTAAAAATATTAGGATTCAGTCCTTTCACCTTAGAGCGTAGTAATAATACCAGAAGTGATTTATTTTAATTGTTGCTGCTGTGAAATATACTTTTACCTGTTAGTGTCTAAGATGTCATGCGGGCAATGTGCTACTAAAACGTCTCCAAGACATTGAGATGTTGAAGAGAACAGTGGAGCCGCTGTTGTCAAACTGCACTTCAGAATGCAGCACTTCAAAATAAGTGTCAGTTCTTTTAGAGCACAGTACACTTCAAATGCATTCAGACTGCTGCCACAGAACAGACGAGAAGTGCATAAAAAGTCTGTGCAGTGTGCAAAGCTTCAAATGTACACAGGGTTAGGTGGTCAACAGTAAAACAAACCAAAAAAGAAAAGTGCATTAACCTGTTCAGGAGGTACAGTGGTAACTGTTTTCAATGAGGTTCTGTGTAGATTCCAGCTCGAAGAATCCAGTGCTTTGAGAGCTGCTTTAATCTCTGCTTCTCAAAGACAACTACAAATAAGTGCTTCTATTTACTCATTTAAATGCCCCATCAAATACAGATAAATGCATCACTAAGCTGAAATACCCTAAAGTGATGCAGAACCTTGATGAGAGCTAACAGATGCTGTAGGATATACTATGTTTCTGTGTTTCTTTTTGAAAGTTCTGCTTGTATAATTTGACCCTAGCGGTTTACTGTCGCTTTCTTGTCATGGTTTAGTGTAATAATAAACTTCTAAATATAAAATTGACTTTTCATGGCGTCTTCTGCTATAAATCAAATTGTACAAACAATACAAACTTTTCATTTCACAATACAGACAGGAGGGGCATCTGGTCAATTCCAAATCATTCTGCAGCAGCATCCAAAAAGAGTCATAAAGAAGACAAGAAGTCTGCCAGGATATCCAGAAAGAGACAAAATACACAGGCAACCAAATTCAACTCCAGTACAAGTTTCCCACAGCACTGTAAGTGCTTAATACTGATACAAAAAAAAATAATCTCTACTAGAGAAGGTGGTACATTTGTAAATGTACTTATATTTACAAAATATCATAAAGTTGCTCACTCAAACAGAAAATCTATACTTTGTATTCCTTGTCTTTTCTCGCACTTTAACTACCAACTTTTGTTGAAATGAGGTTTGTCTGCTTTTATTCTCATTATAACCTAAGGCAGCTGCAGGAACTATGTAGGTGTATATACAACATGAGGAACATTTGAAATCAATTCGAAAATCCATAGGAAGCTGATGTAAAGTTGTTAAAACAGGTGTAATGTGCTGTGTCCCTGGGTTGTTGTTGATAGACTGTCAGCAAGCTGAAGAATTCACACAAGACCTTTTAAAAGAGCATTGCTGTTGTCCAGATGGGAGAAGACCAAAGCATCAATCTATTCCTTTACATCAGGAAAAGAAATATCGTCCAACTTTTGCAACATTTCTCCAGCGGACAAACACAGTTTTACCGTTGCAGTCAATACTCTATGTTTATTGAGATTTAATAGATGTCTGGAACAGTCTGAGTCTGCTTTCTGTTTTATGTCCACTAATAGGACTAATGGGAGTTTGTTGGGGTTTTTTGTCAGTGTATGTTCACTATGATAACTCAGATGGCTTTCATGTCTGTCACAGTACATGTGTTACAAATGATTTCTTTTCTTCTTCACGTCCTAACTCGAAAGCCACAACTCCCCCTGACTCCTCACATACACAATTAAAAAGTACTTTAGTACTTCCTCTGACTCGACCTCCGTGCTCCGTGCCGTCTCACCTGATTGCTGTTTGAGACACATTTGTTTTACAGTGCAAACTTTGATACAATAATATTATCCTTGCAGTGTCTGCAATTCAGGATACTGTGAGAAACCTCAGACTGCCCCCGATCCCTTTAAAGCTGTTTGTGACTCACACTGATATGGATGCAGCAGTCCAAATGTGAGTCATGTGTGAGGATGTGAACCACATGAAATCTGACGTTGCAGTGCCTCCACGCGGAACCGCTTGAATGGACGGTAGAGGCTTTATTTTTGTCGCGTATGAGGCAAAGGTGGTCGCACCACATAGAGAAGATCATCCAGGCTCTTACTTTGGTCTTCAGGGGCTCAGCTTAAAGATGAGACAGGGCACAGTCTGTGGCCATTTAAGTTAGTCATTTCAAATGTCCATGGGCAACCGTGGCAGTTATGCAATGTGAGCTTAGCTCCAGACCCCCTGTGGCCATCTAAAAGACAAGCATGTATAGCTAATGGGTGGATGGATTTCTCATGATTTAAAACGACTGAAACAGTTAGCAATCATTGACGTTGCATCAGGTTCCCTCACATGTATGTGATATAGTTATTGTTCATTCCGCCTGTCAAACATCAAAATGTCAAGCACCGTCAACATACAGCCGCTGGCTGTGAGCACAGGGGAGCTTCTGGCTCCTCTCTGTCAGCCTACTGCTGCATTCATGGATCAATTTATGATGCTATGGATTTGACATAGCTAGTCTTTAGTGCCCCTGAAAGGAATAATTAGCCACAGGGGGTTTGTTTTCAAGGAGCTAGGTTAACTAGCTTCACTAGTAATCTATTTAATAAGTGATCACAGCTTAAACAGCACATGTGGCAGCATGTACTACATCACACAGCTCAGCACTTTTTCATCATTCTGTTAGCTCACCTTGAACTAGAAAACAATACTCCTTTCTGGAGACTAAAGAGAAGAGTTGTTGATGTTCACTACGCTGAAAGCGGTAACAAAATGATTTCGGTGGAGACCACTAGTTGACATCATCGTTACCTTCCTCAGGACGACCAACAATGATCACACAAGTAGAAAGAGTTCAAAAGGTATTGTCCAGGAAACCTAAAGCCTAAAGCAGATATCAGCATTCATGAGTCAAACACACTGACACAGTGAACACATTGTGTTGGCAGAGTTGCAAAGAAGATGCCTTTATTGTCCAAAAGCTATAGCAGGATGCTCTGTGCTGTCTGGCATACTTTGACTTCTATCCTTCTGCTGTTTTGTCTAGTCTAGTGGACAATCAGCTCTTTCATCCAAATAAAGACTCCAACCTGAGGATGAATGAGAATGATGAACTTGTTTCATTATTTGACTATAATATTTCGGAATATATTTGTCAATTGGTTATAGAATTATTTCATTTGGTCATAAGTGGCCATCTGTAGAAAAAGATTTCTCCAGGATATTTTTGCATTTCTCAATAAAATGACATAATGAAAATCCCTGAACCTGATGTCATCTTACATCTGAATATACACGACTTCAAAGAGAAGATAAACACATTATGGCGATGGGATAATCAATGTCTACTTCAGCTAACAAAAGCTCTCAAAAGACGCCCACAGTAATGAAGTACTTACTATTTCAATTCACCTGTACAAAGAGTCTTGATCAGTTGCTTTCAGGCTTTTCTCTTTTGTTATAGATTTGGCCCCAGTGGAAAGTACTGCAATGTCAAGTTCAGGAGCTCAATACTCAACCCTCAAGCCTGTGATGAGATTTCCATCAGCAACAAAAAGGTGTCATGGAAGATACTAGGGAAGCTAACTGAAGATTGAATGGGTAAAGTAAAAAATAAATAAATGTTTTGATTCCACTCTTTGAATCTTGCTCTTTACAGCAACACGAAAAGAAGACATAAAACAGACATGGTGTGTTGAGTGGCGGAAGAAATTTCTACCCATACATGCCTCTGTGAGGTTACTTCTGATAGCCTGAACTCTCAGCTCCATATCAAATTCTTACTAATTCACTGCTATAAACCAATAACTACACAAAGCCCCTGCAGACTCCTTGTGGCTATTATGAGCTCTGGTCCAGTACAACACTCACCTGTGTCCCTGCTCACTACTAAAAAAGAAAATAATTCTGTAGATCCACTGTAAATAAAACGCTCTCAGACATACACTGAATTAACTTGCATATTCACATTTCTTTCTATTAGTAGGTATATACATTATCATTATATTAAATCAAACTGCATGCAAACACAATGACACCATATAGAGAGAGTTTCTTTAACTTTGGTACAAGCTTAAGGAATTAGGGGTGAAAAAGGTAAATTCTGGAGAGTGGTCAAAGGTCAAGGCCACTCATGTCATGTCACTAAATATCTGACACAAACCTGTCATGCATGGTACGTTCATCAGTTCCTTCCTGACCTGATTACAATGTAAGTCTAGACAGAAATGAATGCAAGCTGCAACAGGCATAAAACAGTAGCTGTAGCTGCTTCATGTACCAACTGCTCCTGTTTATACTGGCCATTAAGATTCCACATACTTCCAGGAGTAATGATGAAGCTAAAGTACTTTTAAAGCTTCAATAGGTTTCATACCACTCTTACGCTGATGACACACAGCTTTATTTGTCCTTCCCACTAGAGGATACCACAGTGTCAACAAAAATGTCAGCTTGTCTCTCAGACATATCGGCTTGGATGTCTGAGCGACACCTCCAACTAAATCTATCAAAAACAGAGATCTT
>JAUMTR010000006.1:858133-890908 GCA_032270685.1 Microctenopoma stevenorrisi | reverse complement strand
GCCCCATTCGACTGACAGACAGTATCACCACCTTTAAAAAACATTTAAAAACTCACTTGTTCAAAAAGTACTTCAAGCGAGTCTAACACACACGCGAACACACTCATTACATTGTCTAGCACTAAACAATTCCTATGCATGTTCTTTGTCTTGACGAGTTAGGCCTAATCAGGGTGCTTTGTTGTAGTATCTCAGCTTTGTGAGAACTGAATGGTAATTGCTGGTGTCTTCTCCTTGTAAGAACCTTGGATAAAAGCGTCTGCCAAGTAAAGTAAAGTAAATTAAATTAAAGTACGTAAATCACATTCCAAAGTTAGCCTTTTCATTTTCTTGACATTATTTCTGTTACTTAACATGACTGAAGAACAATAGCGAAGCATCTGCAAACTTTCCTTTACTTGGCAGAAACGACTTACAAGGAGGAAACACCCGCAGTTACTATTCTGATTCTTACTACAATCTAAGAGCCCTGATAAGACTTAACTGTACATGAAAAGTTCGATGTAACACTATGTCCTTTTACAACTTTTTTTGCTGTTACAAAAGATGAAGCCTCTGCTGTCGACTGGTTAGTGTACGAACTCAGTGTGTCCCTACCTGCTGGGTGGCGAACACTAGCAGTCCAGCTGTTTCCAGATTGATGTCTTGTCATGAAACAAAACCAGCAGGAGCAGATGAATTAGTATGCAGACATTCCTGTTCTGTCCGTGCTCAAACTGATTATTAAACTGTCCATGTTCTATTTAGATGAAGCATCTGGTGGTGATGGTCCTTAGCTGTACGGGATAACCTGTATTTTATGAAAAATGCATAACAATGACACCCTTGCAGGTGGTGCAGATCTTTTATTATTCTTCCTCTGCTGTTTTTCACAATACGTCCTAAAAATAAGTTTCCATCATGTTTTAATGCTTCGTCATTTTGATGGTTAAAAAAAAACACAATTAAAAAAACCTGTGCAATACTGAACTTTTCTCCGCTGACTCAGTGCCAACAAAACATACTACAGGAACCAAGAGTAATGAAATGAACAGTAAGAATATACAGTGAACAAGTATAAAAACAGAAGGAGAGTGAGTATGGACATTACACTTTACATTTGTTCACACGTATATGTGTGTGAGTATGGCCAACAGTGAAGGCATGAACAAACTCCACACAGAGAGAATGTGGACACAACTTGTGGATGCTGACTGCTCCCCCCAAAGACCGATACGTTAAATGCAGTCAAATTTCATTGTAACATGTACATTTGATGACGATGACAATAATGCTGAATATCTTTAATCAAATACAAGTTGTTCTAAAAGAAAGTGCCCTTTTATGCACCATATAACGCCACGTTGCGAGTGCGGCTGGCGGGGTGGTCTTTGAGTGTTCAGAGAACAGAACAGAGAGACAAAAGAGCTCTTCTGAGGTTTTTGAAAATGTCTCATTTTATATCTAATTGAAAACATAATATATAAAGATAACTTTTAAATACCCATATACCAGCCAGACATAGCATTGTTGAATAAGCACCAGAGTGGATGGGTTCCTACTACTCCTCTGTCATGCATCTTCAATTACATGATCACTAAGCCAGGCGGCATGATAGCACCATTTTAGCCAGGATAAGTTAAGCTACATTTGAGGAAGGGCCTCTGGAAACAGCAGTTCAAATTAGCAGAACACTGCTGCCATAGGCATCTGCTGAGACACAGTGCCAGTGGACACTGATGGATCTATTAATGAATTCACTTCTGAGAGCAGTTTGAATACCAAATCATGTTCAAAGGTAAGGAGACAATGAGTTTTTCTTATAAAATATAAATATATTATATATATATTAAAAAGATATGTCTTGTTTTCTATAGTCCATATAGTTGAGTCCAGAAAGTCTGTAAAGTCTGCATTGTATAAACAGGGTTCAGCTGTTTCTGTCCTGCTGTTATTACAGACATGTCTGAATTCTTCTGCAAACGAACAACTCGCCTCTTCTGTCAAGCAGCAAAGTGTAGTCTGTGAATGCCTATGGCCAAAGAGAAACGGTGTTCCTTATCTAGTGCTACATACTGAATAGAACATTTATATACCTATAAGTCACTGTTAAAAACTGATCTCTATATCAGAGTTTCAGAAGCCCGGCCCTGCTAGTTTTCCAGCTATCACTGCTAATTACCTGGATGAGGTGTGCTGGAAAATATCATATCAGGTGAGTATGGGTGGAGAGGTCCAAGACAAAGTGACAAAACACACTTTGTGTTGAGCTAGCACTTGACCTTGAGGATCAGCTCTGGTATCACTCGCACAAAAACATTGACATACTTGACTTTGTTACCCGACAACCACAACAACACCACAGTCCCGCTGATGATAAATAATTCTCACTTGGTTTCCACTTGTGCAGTTAGTGCTTGCCTATCTGAATTACACCTTACAGCTGATAAAAGGTTTCAGTGTGAAGAGCTGCAAACAGCACTGTGGTGAAACACAAGAAGAAGCAATGATTCCTCACAAAGACAGATGCTTCATGCATATTTAAATACGAGAACAAGAGGTGAGAGCTAACCCTCTGGTGGATCCCAAATTATACCAACCAATATACGACTTCTGCTCAGAAAATATTTAGATAATGAAACAGCAGAGAGCAGAAGACTATTGCCAGACACAAGGCTTACTCCATATCCATCAGAACTATACTACAAGTATTATTTCCATTATGCATTAGATTCATACTATACATTTAGAGCGAAACTAATCTTTCACCATCCAGTTTGGGTAACTACAGCTCTGTTTAGACCATGACTGCAGTGGGTTACCATTGGGGAAACATCGTCTAGAGAAAAACTTAACGGACACAATGTGTTTATTTACTCTTAACCCTTTTCATTTGCATTTTGAGAAAGGTAAAATTTTGGTGTTTTAAAATGTGTGTTTAGTCTAGAGTTTCCTTTTCACACCACAGCAACATGCACAGTTACCAATAAACACCTCTTTTGAACTTTTGAACTCACCTGAACTCTTTATCTCCACGTTAAACCGATGTTGGTATAATCAGTATTACTGAAACACACAGAGCCAATTCTGAATTCAGTTCAAACTGCTTTTCTCAGCATATATTTTAATCTAACCAGAAGCATGAAAATATTGCTGTTTATCAGCTGTAATCTTTTAAAAAGGGTGTCTTAAATAAAACCACAGTTATTCTATCAACCTTAACCAAAGAGATTTGTCTTGCTAAATCTGCACATTGAACACAAATCCAGTGATCATATATCATAAAATCATACATCAGTTTAGTTACAAGAAAACAAATGTATTGTCAAAGACATCCATTCAAAGCAACTAGCTTCTAGGAGCTCTGCCATCTTATGCCCAGGATACCTGCAGATGATGTCTAGAAGAACCCTAGGTCTCTGAAGCCTTAAAAAAATCTTGTAACATATCAGAGTTTGCACAAGTGAGTTGTTGTTTGTGACAATATTTAGAGGGCAACAATGACTTATTTATCACAAGTTAATAGGCAGCAGGACCAAATGCTTTAGCAATGAGGGCGTCGATGATTAGAGGAATTCCTCTGGGCCAACTATGCCTCTATCATCATATTATTAGACAGTGAGTGTGTTTAGTTGCTGCCTTAAGAGCTTCTCTGATGTGAAAATGCCCAGATTGATTTTTTCACATGTCAACTCTCCCTTTTTCTGCCACCTTCTTGAAAGATGCTTGACTCAATAAAAGACTTGTACGGTATTTAGATCTGAGGGTCTCATTTACACAGTGCCAATAAAGATGTACTTTACCCGTTGTGCAGAGGATCATGAAGTTTATCTGAGGTGCCCTTGCATCTTGTGAAGACACAAACTTTCATGAATTTAATAAATATGTACATTGACATTAATCATTTTTTCCACAGGTAAACATAGAGAGCTGGAATACTGGCTATGCTATGGGTAGCTCCTCGCAAACTAGTTTCCACCGGCTCCCTTATTAACAAACTGGACCGAATGAGGCAGTGCATCTCATGCAACCAACTAGACAGCCATGTCGCGCTTGGGGAGACTTGGCTGCATGAAAACATCTCCAACCTAGCCGTAGAGCTAGCAGTCTTCTCCCTGTGTTGCACAGACCACACACCAGGTGTCTACATCTACAACAGCTGGTGTACAAACACAGCTGTTATGGACAGACACTATTGTCTTAACCTAGAATTTTCAATGCTGAGGTGCAGGCCCTTTCACCTACCCAGAGACTTCACTGCCGTATTCATTATTGCTGTTTATGTCCAGCCCCGTGCCAACGCTGTGGAGAAGCTTCACAATGCTATTCACAGGCATCAAAACAAACACACAGAGCTTTTTTATAGTAGCAGGTGATTTCAACCAGCCTACCCTGATGTCTGTTTGGCTCAAATTCCGCATGAACTTCGTAACAAGGAAAAACAAAACATTGAATTTAAAATTACACAAAGGCACATTGAGTCTACAAACTTCCATCTGGGACAATCAAATCATCTATCCCAGCTTTTAACTCCAGTTTACAAGCCCTTCAGTATTGTAACAAAACCATATATCATGGCTGGGGAGATTTGGTCTGTGAGGCTTCTTCAGCCCTGCAAGGCAAGGAACAGACATTGTAACCATAACAAGATTAATTCAAATATTCTCACAGATCTTTGTCACTACAGCAATCTCTTCTTCCAATGTGTCTGTAAACAACCATTATAGCACCTTTACCCCAAACTGCAGACATTACCTGCATGAACACTTACCAGTCGGTTCCCTCACCCCTGTGATTATGAAATATTTTGAGAGACTAGTATTGCATCATATTAAGGCTTACATCCCCTTCATCCTTGACCAACATTTCCACAGATTAAGCTATTTACATCAAACTGCACACACCTGGAAACTCTGAATAAATATGTTAGGATGTTATTTGTATTATAGAAAACTGAGCCAATAAAGCTGGGCAGAAAACTACAAAACACTTGGTCAACGACCCCTTTACTAGTACTGCATTGAGGACTTCTTTACCAACAGACCACAGTGTGTCAGAATCGGCCACCATGCCTAGTCCACTGTTTCATGCACAAACTTAGATAAAACCACCAGGACTCTGCATTTTTAATCCACTTTTAAATGTTTTAATGTAAATAAAGGAGGAAACCTTTGTGCAAACCCACTCTGCCACGATGTGGTAGTCTGGAGAGCTGCCTGAATATCTAGGGATCTTGGGACTCTTCTCAATGAATGTCCCCAAGTAGATTCAGGAAAGCTCCTACTCTAGAACAGGGAGACTGGCGGCTCAAACTTAGCTTTCAATTAACTTGGTCTCAGCCGGTTGTCTACAACAGGTACTCAGGCATCAGGTCTTTCAGTTGGCCTTGGTTTCTGTTTAACCCTACATTGTTCATCATACTGATAAATCTGCGATGCAGGACTTAAGGAATGTTTTCTTTCATTGAGTCAGTTTTTTTGTGAACAAAGTGGCCTAAATACGAATGAACTTACTGTGTCTGCTTGATGACATGCTGGCCTTCAATAAATTCTGCTCTTACTGACTCAGTTTACAAGATCTTTTCTCTCCCTCTATTTAAAAGTATCAGAAGAGAAATGATTCCAGATTTAGGCAAATGTTGTGCTTACCACAAACGGTGCATATCTGAATCACAATATAATTGAATTAGTTATCAACAGCTGTCAGAGACCACACAGCTCAAAGAAAAGTTTAAACATCAAGCTCAGTGGGTTGAGGCATGAGGCTGGGATGCAGAAGGTCGCAGGGTCGATTCCCAGCCACGGCACCCAGCCCATCCCCCATACCAGGTGTGTGCTTGACACTTAGTGCTAGCTCCCTGGGCGCTGTCTGTAGCTGCCCACTGCTCCCCCCAGGGGGATGGGATAAATGCAGAAAGAAACATTTCACTGCGTGTTGTACACTGTGTAACTATGTATGCAACAAATAAAATTGGAATTTCATTAAAGGAACATCATACCATAACAGTGAAACAGATGATGGGAAAGTGAAGTCTGCTGCTTTGCAGTATGAGGACCCGGGTAACATGCCATAATAGATAAAACCACGAATTCCAGTCAATCTACCAGAGAATCCTGAAAAGAATGTCCAACATCAGTTTGTGACCTTGAGCTCAAAGTACTTGGGTTCTTCAGCAGACAATGATCTGAAACATAGCAGTAAGTAAAACTCTGAATAGCTTAAAAAACTGAGGAAATGTCCATGTCCAATGTATTATGAACAGCACACTGAGTTGCGAACCACACTCACATGACGTGGTACGTCCCACGCGTGATGCTTCACAAGTTAAATAATTTTAAGTGTACTACAGTGGTCCCTCCCTATAACGTGGTTCACCTTTTGCATGGTTTTGTGGATTTTTTTAATGCAATTTTGCATGCATTTTTTACAGTGCATTGTGTTCTGCATCCTGACTGGCTGTAAACCATTGTCAAATAGTCTCCTCTGTGACGTGTTTACTGTACAGTACAGAATGCGTGCAGCTTGCCAATTCTATATAAATCTTCAATCGCTATCAGTGTTTATAGAAGGTTTGAAGTGTGGAAATGTTATTGCCTGTCTGAGAAAAGTCTACAAAGGGTGTAGTGAGGAGTTTTACAGCCTTAAAACATGTATAATACTTGTAAAAAATAAAGCTGACTACTGCAGATTTCATCTATTGTGGGTTCTTTTTAGAACATAACATCTGTGAATAATTAATATGCATAACAATAATCTTTATTAGCCCTTGTCTTCAGCGCAATCGAGTCTTTTCTCCTTTGTTGTCCCTGGCTGGTAGAAAAACTAGCCCTGCCCCATTCGACTGGCTGAGACTATCACTACCTTTAAAAAATCATTTGAGAACTCACTTGTTCAAAAAGTGCTTCAAATGAGTCTACCACACACACTCATTATGGTGTCTAGCGCTAAACAATTCCTATGCATGTTCCTTGTCTTGACGAGTTAGATCTTATCAGGGTTCTTGTTGTAGTATCTCTGTTTCTATAAGAATCTGAATGGTAATTGCTGGTGTCTTCTCCTTGTAAGTCGCTTGGATAACTTAAGTACAATTAACTAATAGCCGATCAATACACTAAATGAGAGTTCCTATCAATTCAGAATTTTTTCTTGTTAAATGTGGAAAATATGCAAAAAAAATGCAAAACATCTAAAAGAGAGCAAATACTTTTTCACAGCACTGTAAGCAAAAAAAGATAAACTCAGAACAGACACATTTTCAGCATCTTGTTTATAATACCAATGATTTTTTAGCAGCTCAAGCTAATTATTCATAGCAGCAAATCATCCTGAAGTGTTTTCATTGCAATTACACAACACTCTTGAAACTGCTGGAAATCAGTGTACACTGGAAAGTAATTGGAAATAACTTAATTCACCACTGATGGAAAGGGACAAGGATCTGTCTGAAATTCATTGAAAATCACGCCATGGTTAATAGATTATGTTGCAGCGAAGCCTTTGCAACAAACTGTAAGCTCTATAAGAAAAACAGCAACTGTCTATGAAACAGTTATGAAATCAGTAATGACACTATAAAAAAAACTTCTGCGGGGTAATTACAAATTATTTCTGAGTGTTCTTGTGTTTAAAATGACAAACCTGCACAAAATCAAACAGATTGTTGAGCTCACATGACATTCAAGGCAAGTGCTGACAAAACCTTAAGGAATTGCATTTCAAAGTAGAAATTTCCTTAGCTCTCCCCCACTCTTTCTCTCTCACACACACACACACACACAGACACACACACACACACACACTGACAGACAGATACAGCCGTCAGAGACATGCTTCCACTCCATTGACATTGGCAGCCTGTCAAACTGTGGACCAGGTCTGAGAGGACACACCTTGCAATCAGCCCAGCATGCAAAAGTGTTGAATCAGAATGCATTATGGGAGAGTGCGCTGAAAGAGACACAGAGCTGATCTCTGATCCACCCCATGGACAATATGTCAATCATTAATATATTAATTATAAATACAAAGATCCACACACCACATTGTTTCTATCAATATGTATCAGGCTCCATTTAGCATTTCATGTGCGTGAAGCTCTGAGTCAGAGTTGCTTTCTGTGGTATCAAGTCAAATGTGGATCAATTACAAATATGCTCTGTTGAATCTGGGAGGAGAATGAGAATTTGTATAATTTGTGAGTAGAACCAAGCAAAAAATTCAAAAAATACAAAAATTAAATGCGTACACAGATGGCTTAATAGAGTTAATTTAGCACTAAAATTACAGCACTGCGTGACTACAGCTACGGGATATATACAGTGTTATTTTTAGCACTATTTTGTGACATTCTTACAGCAAAAAAAATCAGTTTGTAGCACGTTAGCCCATTTTAAGACATTAATTGTGGCTAAAAATGGGCTTAGAATGTTGTGGCTATCAGAGGTCTCAAAGCAAGCGTCTCCATCGTCTTTGTAAATGGGCCTGCAGAGGATTCACAGCCCTACCACAGCAAATTCCCACATATGTATTTGGCCTTTAAATATAGATTGAGCGTGGAATAAGACACGGCTACAACCAGGAAAGGCTAGTTAAAAGCACCGTAATAAGTAGGGATAGGAGTGGTACAAGTTAGCCTCCAGCTAATCTAATGCATCTTGCATGCATCAACATTCAGTTAATTGATATTCACAGAATAGTGAAGCAGAAATAAATTATTGTAACTGTGTTGTTTTCAACCCCCCACACACACACACACACACACACAGCTCCACCCAACGAGTGAACAAACACAGCAACAGAAGAAAATGCTTAAGGGCATGGTTAATAAACAGAAACGTCACAGTGGTCGAAGCCCAGGTGGTGCAGGTGTGTGAGTTTATTCATTTGGTTATGTTTATGAAGTTGAGTTTTTCAGAGAGAAATATACCACTTTAATGCTTCACAGATACATTAGGGGAATAAATCAGGCTTCAACATATTCCACTGTGAAGTAATATGAAACACTTCCACACTACTGTCCCCAACAGAATACCAAGACGACCAGTCTGAGTTCTTTTACATGCTGTGGTAACAGCTTCACTGCTGCCTTTTGTTTTTTTACTTGAGTTGTTTTCTCGCTACAAAAAGAGAAATAAATAAATAAAGATTGACGATTTTCAAGAAGCAAGCTGAACTAAATGCTGCACTCCAGGATCCGCTGCTTTTCATTTCATACTGTATTACAGGGATGAACAGAAACACCAGGAGACAATCTCGCTCAGTATGAGCAGAGAGCTGCTGCAGCTCTATACCTGCATCAGTACATTGTGTTAGACCGTGATGCGAGCCCTCTCGGCCATGAGGGAAGACTCTATGAAGTAGCGAAGTTGTGATGAGGAACATTTCTGCCTGCCGTATCTCTTCTTTAAAGCTCCCTGGTGCATTGACAATAAAGAATTCCCTTATCACTAACACAGTGGATCTCTGCTCCCACTATAGAACCAGACAGAATAAGAGCACTTTAGGAAAGTAACGTGAATGACTGCTCAGGGAAAGATAATCTGATCTGGATAACACCTGATTTGACTGTATTCACAGAAAGATGCGTCGCAGTGCTTGGTTAATGGACCAGCGATACCCATGAGAAACAGACAAGTATTCTTATTGCAGACTGGAAACAAATTCTTAAAAGATTACCCTAAAGAAAAAAAAGCCCTAGAAATAACAAATCACCAGGCACATTATACACAAATTATCTGAGTGAATATATATATATTGCTTAAAGGAAAAATCTATTGAAGTAAAAAAAGATGGAAGATGAGGCACATGCTGCAACGTTTTGCCTATCCACTCTTCTCAAGTCCTCAGTAATAACTGCAGGAATTAGAAAAAAAAGAAGAAAAAAAAATCATTTAAAAAGCCAGAAGACTTTCAGAAGACCATCTATCTTGCTTTCCAACACTGTCAGTGTTATAAAGTTTAATAAACCTGTGGTAAATTAAGAAACTCTAGCTATCTTTATCTAACCATAACCACATCAGGTCTTTGCCTGAACCCATCCACATCCAGCTGCCTCGACCTATATGGTGGTAAATTTGTGCCACTATTCGTACGTTCTACTCTTATATATTTGTTCATATTTTCTCCACTTTATTATATAGAATTATGAGCATTCAGACAGGGAGTAACTACAACGAGCTCAAAAACCTGCAACTGCCCATGCATAAAACTTAAAAAGGAAACTTGGATATTTTGCTGTAAAAGAAAACTAGATGTTAATGAATGAAATCTAATTAAAATGTGCTATGTTAATAGCAAAAAATATCCTATTTCTGTCAAAAGAGAAGTTCCCTTAAAATGCTTCTTTAAACATATTTCTGACAGCAGTGTAGCTGTGTAGAAATGTAATATTTAGGAGACAGGATTGATTTATGTTATGGATGCAGGACTGCAGAAGAGGCTTAGAGGTGACGGTGGATGGTGAAGGGATTCATCTCATGCGGTTTATGATGACAGCTGGAGGTGGCCAAAAAGCAAACTGACTGACTAACATCCTCAGTGCAATAACATTCCTGGTTGGTTAAAAACCCAACAACCGTGCTTTCCAACTGTGATTAAGTACACCAAGTGATTACATGATTATGCACCCAGGTTTATACTGCCTGTCAAATAAATCAAGATGTTTGATGATGCTATATAACACTTGCTGTTGACCTTGCCCCAAAGCCTGCCCAATCCTCTTTCTCTCTGCTCTCCACAAACAGGCTCACTCCTCCCTACTCTTCCCATTGCTCATAACCCTCACTACATCTACTTTCTCCACTGACCTGTGTAGTAAAATGAAACAGGAAGCGCCCACACATCATGGGAATACTTTCACATCTTTTTGTTTTCTTTATAGCCTTTTAGGTAAGCAAAACCTCTCAACAGTGCACATGTTGGATGACAATGGACAAACACAATTTCCTACAGCTTTCAAGAGGATGTACATACAGTACATCACTCACACATCTCACAGTCATTCTCACAAATACATAAATAAAAACGTATCTCCACTAACACATGGTCTATAATATGATTACATAAGTACATACAATATGAAAAGTGCATGCCGCATGTTGCAAAAACTCTACAGAAAGAAAGTCCAGTTGTTAAAAATGGTTTTATTTAACCATAGGGCTAATGATATCAATATCAAGTTTAGCATAGCATGTTATCTGTGCGCCACACAGGATAGGAGAAAAGGCCCATTTCCTTTAAAGCCCAATAAAAGCAAAGAATGTGTGTCAGAAGAACACATCTGATTCAGTTTTGCTGAATCAGATGTGTATTATCAGAATTGATAATATCAGTATTAACATGTGTTTACTGACAATTTGCAAGCAATTGTCCTTTATCATAAAGCAAATACATATTGTAAAATTGATTAAAGTAATTACAATATGACGTTTTTCCCAAATCGTGCAGATCTAATGTGAAGTTTCACTGCATGTTATACAGTGTATAACTATGTATGTGACAAATACAAATTCTTGAATCTTGATGTACTATATTCATTTTCTATGTTCACTACTCTGTTGGTACATTGTTTTCTTACTTTGTATTCAGGCTATTGCCCAAAAGGACATTTTGTTTGTCCATACTTTAAAACATATGGATTTTTCCCCCGGTCACGTTTAATACCTTTGCAGATTTTATGACCTCTGTGGGAGCTGTTTTTATTTCCCAATGTTTGTGTCTGGTCTGCCAAAGCAATTGTGAGGTATATCCATATCTAATCCTTATGTTGGTAAACAGCGTGCGTGTGCGTCAGTGTGTATGTGCACAAGCACAGTGCCCTGCAGTATTGATATCTTACTGCTAAAGGGGAGGGAGAGAATCTTTTAAGCACATAATCCTGAGCACTCCACCTCATTCCCACCCATCTCCTCTTTTAATACCCAGACAGGACTGGAGTCCTTCTTAAGTTAGGAGACGCTGCAGCAAAGCTCCGGTAGCGCTGCCCACGGGTCACTTAAACCCTCTCACTCCTTACTGCAAGCACACGACGAAATGAGCTTTGATTTAAGGCATGCTTTTGATAATATTAAATAAATAAATGCAACATTTTCACACAGGCATTAATGCATTTAACACAACACTAAATGAATCAATTAATTATAATGAAACGCTGGCTACAACAGATAGCATGTGCCTTTTTAAAGATTAAAGACAGTAGATTCTATTTGATTGGCTTCCATTGTTTTGCAATTGCCTATGGTTTAAACTTCAGATGCAACGTTTGAACCCGTTTGACTTATGGCACATGCAATAGGATGATGGTAGGGTAGAGGCGAGGGAAAAAAAAGTAACATTTAGCAGTCTATCACAAGGCTGACTCATAAAGACAGACAAATATCCACACAGAAAAATTAGAGTGACTTTGTTTTTTAACAAACACAATGACTGGACAACCACTTTCTATGACAAAAACTTCCATTCTTAACATTTTGAATTTAATACAACCCATTTCTAACCTTAACCAAGTGTGTTGCATGTCTCAAAATAACTATAGGGATATCTGTGAAGGTTCTCAGTCATCTAGGCCATGGTTATGTTAAAAAATAATTTCCACTAGCAAACTTGAGAAAGAATTTCTGGAATTAAGGTTGAAACGTTGTCAATTATTAAATAAATCCAGTTGCTATTAGAAAAACTTTCCTTTTTTTAGATAACTTTAGGAAAGTTAAATGGTGGACTAGTGATTTGGATGGGAAAAAAGGACATGTTCATTGTAAACATATTTGTGACTGCCCATTTCAAATAATATATTATAATTATGTTAGCCGAAAATGCTCCTCACCTGTAGTTGTGTTTCTTATAAAAAATATTTTTTGGTTGTTTTTTTTAGGTGATATGGTTTCAAATGATTAAATCAGTTTCTACTAGGTTATTTGGACAACAGCCCTTTCAGAAGATTATCAGGGTTACAGAAATGGTAGCAAAAAGCTTTAAATTGTTGGGGTTAAGGTTATAAAAATCAATCTGTTCTATCCAGCCTGCCCAGTTTCAAAATCCTGAATAGCCGACAAACGAATGTTCACACTAGGGCACTTGTCCAATCAGCCGCACTTCATTACAGGGGCTTTGTAATTTCCTGGACAGTGTTCAAGGCAGAATAAAATCATTTCAAAGCAAGACAAATGTGAGTGTGGAGACAGAGCGGGAAAAGAGATATCTTCTAGAAATTACTAACGATGAACCGCCATTGCTCAGTTCAGCAAGTCCTCACTTAGTAATCCACTGGAGATATGAGATTATTCTCTTCAACAATACAGAGCGTCTGCAAATGTAGGCCAAGCTGTTCCCAAAGCATCTGCACAAGTTAATGTCCTGAAATCCAACACCAAACTACTAGCTCTTCTTGATTAAGATACAGTATGTTAATGAGATGTGTGACTGGAGCCCATGACACCACCATTCTCAGCCTGATGCCATTTAGCTGCCGGATGCCTGATTACACAGTCCAGGTCTGACGTGGCACTTTAAATCACAATGAAATGAATGACCTTTTCAGTTTTGAAGTGGTCTAAGTTAGAAAAACCATTAATGGTGCCTGCATTATTATATACTAGCTCCAAACAAGCATGCTATCAGCCATCCCGGCAGACTTCAGCAAATAAAGCTAGGTTCTCACCAGCTGATGTCTTGTAGGCTTAAAATAAAAGCTGTGTTAAAATCCAGTTTCAGTCTGAAATCTATCAAATTGAGATTTTGAATGACAGAAAAAAGATCTATTAATGACTTTCTTCTCAGTTAATCATCAACCAGAGGTTATTCTGTGATCCCTTTGTCATTTTATACACACACCGACTATAAAGGCTGGCTGACAAATTAAAAGACAATTTAACTAGACACATTGTCAAATAATTTCTTCAGATAGTTGATGAAGATGTCTCAAGAGACTCAAACATAAATCATAACACAATAGCCTGCTTGTTTTCTGTCCATGCATTACAATGTACACTCATTTATTCATTTAAATCTTTATTTAAATAAATCTGTCTCGTATTTAATATTAAATATAATATTACAATTCTTTTAGGGCAAGTTATAACTGTAACAGGAATGACTGTCAAATCTTGTTAGCTGATGAAATTGTAAAGTGATCTTATTCTTATATGGTTGCTGCCAAATTCTCTCTTTCGACAGTGAATCCATCTTTCTGCTACAGTAATGTTAAAGGCAATCAGTGAAAATAGGGGGATTATGGATGCAGGCCTTTCTAGGTGAAAGAAAATAGAATTACAGACAGAATCATTAGTAGCCCTTTGTGAATTAAAATGATCGCCTTTGCTGTCCTCAGTGACCTAAAGAGCAACCGCTTTACCTCTTAACATTAAGTCAATGGGACAATCACTACAAGGGCACTATATTTTTAGCATGTTCTAACTTTAATGATTGTGCTCAGAAAACTAATTTTAATATGACATAAAGAATTTACAAATCTGTTTTTTAATGATGGCCCAATGTGACAAAGTTACCCCTAAACCTCATAACTGGTTGCTGTGGTATGATGTTCTTTTTATAAACTAGTGAGTAGTTAGTAGTTAGTTTTACACCAGATGTAACAGGATGCACATGCACACACAGGTCTAGATAATTAAGATGTTTTTGGTGTGTTTGGTTTGCTGTCTCTCTCTGCCTGTGTCGTGTTCGTAATTATGTTATTAATTACTGTGTGTTAAATGGTTAAATGATAAATGGTAACTCTCTCTTGGTGTATAATCGCTAAACTTGCAGACCTTTGCCAAAGGTCTGGCAATCTTAAAAGCCAGACAGCCTAGCCAAACCACATATTGACTATATGGATCATAGTGAGGTTGGTCCTTTGAGGCCTGCAGGGTCTCCATTTACCAGGTCTAGAACTGTTAAATCACTGTTTGTGTGGTCCAATACTTTTTAAAACATGCGGTAGTTCAACCTCTGGTTAAAAAAAATCTGCTCTTGATTCTACAGTTGTCTCCAAACTACCTTTTCTTTTATATAATATTCAAATTTGTTTAAGCATCTGAATCGTTTAGATGTGGCCAAAAAATCCCGAAAGGAGAAATACTGTTTCACAGCACTGTATGCACATCCATTTACATCAAAAAAGTCAGAAGAACAAGCGCATGAATACAAACACGTGTCAAGCAACTATTTTGACATGAAAGCTAAATATCAAGGCCATTAAACGTGTCTCCTTGTGTGGAATGGCTACTGATCCCTGTAGTATTTTAAACTGTATCACAAATGCGCTCATCAGGCAGCTAGGAAAGAAAGGAATAAATGATAACATGATGTTGCCGTGAGACCGGCAAGGTCTGTGCAGGTAGATAAGCGTCTCAAGAGGTTGTTAGCTCACCTCAGCCTCTCTGCTGACATTCATTAATTGTAGTCTCATGAGGAAGCTGGTTTCTTTTTGTTTAAGTAAGTGGGCAGAGCTTAGGGAAATTATTGCCCTTCTTACTTAGTCGAGGTATAGTCTGGGTATGTAAAGCACAATGCTACCAATGCAGTACAATAGCAAGAGTCAAACACAGTAAAACACACAGTGAAAACACAGTGGCTCCCTGTGATCAACAATGGTTGATTGCTGGAACCTATTAAAGCAAAGATACTTTCCTGCTAGGGTAATGTTCATCTCAAAGACCTTTGAGAGTGAACTAGCAGGTGAATTACCAACAATCAGTTCAGCTAGCTGGCTAACACCTCTATATTCAATGCTCTGTAACTTCTCCACTCACTGGATTGCGTTGCAGCACACAAGTTCCAGTCATGGAGAGAACCAGGTGACAGAGTGTCACTTTCCCACCACACTTTACATAACAATTGTTGGCAGTTTTGTCATTTGTGTCTTCATGCATTCGCAAGTCAGGACATAACAGTGACTGTCAAAGCGTTCTTATCCTCATGCAAACAAACACATAAGCACAACGGGAGATATTGAGGTCAGCAAAAATATTGGAAGTCATGTCCATATTTCCAGTGACAAGTACAAAATGTATATATTCTGACAGGTCTACTTGCTAATATTGAAACAAACTCTTTTCTCTCCACATTAGAAGTAAAATGAAAAACTGCAGATAATTTCAGTTTGTAAATAGTTGATTTAACAGAGAGAAAAGCTCTCAGCCACTACAAGTATGAATTGTTAAAAATCAGTAACGGCTTAAGGGAAAGAAAAAACAAAACTGTCAAAAATTGCTGGCAAGAGCTTTAGATACTTGATGATTTGCAGAAAGATGACAAGCATCTGCAGAACTGCCACGGTTTCAGGCCTTGGGAGGTCTACTTGCCAAGGTCAACAAGCCTGTTGGACCACAGTCGGAGCATCTCCGTGCAGAGAGTCTTGCTGGGAGAGCATGGTCTCAGCTGCTCTCCTGGAGATGGAATTCTTGTTTTGAAGTGATGCTGGTTCCCCAGGCAGTTGATGAGTGCATGTCTAGCTCTCCAAAAGCTAAGATTTTTATGCTCTTTTCACTTTACTGTCCACTCTGCCTTCTTGGTTTTCACAGCAGCGCTCGCATTTCAATTCAGCAGTGAACACAGATAAGGCCAAACATTACACGTTACATTTTATATCTTGTATAACTCCTACAGCATTAATATTTGATCTTGTTCAGTTTCATCACAAGCGTCAGCACAATCATGTAAATACCCTTGATGATTGCAGATTCATTTTTTGTAATTAATATTTCAAAATAAACTTTCTAACTAACCTTCGAATCCTCTGATGTTATTACCTCGTTGTTGTTCCCCGCCAACCGGGACCTCATTTCTTCTGGAGCTGTCAGTGCCTCACTGCAGAGTCTGGATCTTCACCACCACTTATTTTCCTGTTCTCCTGTCTCTTATGTGTTTGTTCTTTTCTGCCATGTGTGGGAATCGTGTGCTTGGGTTTTGCCTCTGGTATGTTTGCGGTCTGTCCTCCTTCATGGTCTTCATGTTGGAGATATGACAGACATCTATTGCACGTCTCTCTATCTTCGAACAATGATCCTTTGGCTGTTGTTTTTCTGGGATTTATTCCATTTAGATTTTTCGTATTATCACTTTCATAGCTTTTAAAACCCTATGAGGCAAATATGTGATTTATGATACTGAACTAGATAAAAAGTGATTTTTAAAATTTAAAGCTAAATGTTTGCTACTCTGTGAAGTGACCACACTACATTTTTCAGAGCACATTTAAAACAGACAGTATATTGAGAGTACTGCACAGTCACTAAATACAGTTTAGGTTATACTTTTATGGTTTGGACATGGTCTCATTATGATCGCATGATCAGTGATTCTTTGGACCATTTTTTACAAGATTGCAAATACCTCACATTGTTGTATAAATATTGGCAATATGCAAAGTATGTTGCTATGTAATTTGCTGTGACTCTGTAAACACTGTACTCTCTCCCCCTGAGGTTTCAGCTGACGATCGAGTCAGAGCTCCGATCACATTGTGATAACCGGATAATTAGTGTTATTTATACATCATCTCCATGAGACCACAGCTTTGAAAACAACACAATAGAAAAGGCAGCTCTGGCTTTCTTTAATTTAACATGTGATACCCCCCTCTGTTTTGGCAGTTCTGGAAAAGGGCAATGGGGAGCTTGTTAGCGCAGAGCACAGCAGGGGTGGTGAGTCCCATGTCTGTAATATCATTTGTATCACTAGAACACAATACATTCAAATTTCCATGGAACTGTAAAGGGAATACAAATTGGCTCAGCTAGCCGATGTAGTGTAGCCCCTGCTAATAGTCTATTGTGAGTTTCTAATTTTCCCATATTTCTCAAAATCTTCTTATGTGCTCCTAGAAAGTTGATTGTGTTCATCTGGAAATGTAAATTGTATATGTACTGTAGATACAGGCTGTATATACTAAAACAACATCAAACCTAACAGCTAACTTATGATGCATGTTAACCACATATTACACTGCAAAGACGTCTGCAGTCATCACACGGCATTTTTAGCCGTGTGACCGTAT
Source organism: Microctenopoma stevenorrisi (assembly GCA_032270685.1). Taxonomy (NCBI): domain Eukaryota; kingdom Metazoa; phylum Chordata; class Actinopteri; order Anabantiformes; family Anabantidae; genus Microctenopoma; species Microctenopoma stevenorrisi. The sequence goes on along the minus strand of JAUMTR010000006.1, from coordinate 872,937 downwards.
GAGCAGGCGCTCAGCAACAAGAACACATTGTACAGCCATAGATTGGGTGAATCAATTTAAGAGTAAAACAGCTATTACTGCTCAGCCCGGAGGACTGATGCACACCCTGACAGGTTTAGACTTGCTAGACCCACTGACCTGTGCCTGGACTGAGACTGAAATGATAACGGCATTGCATGCTAAGTTCAGGAGTGACATGGGTTTATTGTGTTTTTATTGACACCAGGTGTATTGAACATGCTGACTAACATACATAACATATGTAACATATGTACCTGACCAAACCAAAAAATAAATCCATGAACCTCTAAATGACCACAGGAGCAACATATTGTGGATATACTATTAGAAACTTTGAAATACACAAAACGTTAACTGTAGTAGTAAATGTTTGGCTGTAGGCCAAGGAAGAAGGAACTACTGGATTAACACAGTATGATCCTTATGCTATGGTTTACTATTAAAACTTCCTGCTTTGCTCCCACTACTTTATACACTACTTGCCTACAATATAGTAGTAATTGAAAGTAGGGAAACACCACCAACATCTGCCTGGTAGATGGGATAAGCATCAGACTGGGATGCAGAACGTGGCAGGATCGAATCCCAGCCCATCACCCATAGCAGGTGTGTCCTTGAGCGAGACATTCAGCGTTAGGTTATTGTAAGTCTCTTTGCATAAAAGCATCTGCCAAGCAAAGTAAATTCAAAGTAAAAGCAACGTTCTAAGATCACTTTGACAGATGTGGTAATTAATCAGTTCCTATTTGCAGAGACACTGGATTATTCTTCTTTTGTCCTGGTAGACACTTTACGATGTTTAAAATGAACTAGCTGTGTGTGCTTAGCAAACATCATGTATTATGTATAATGCATACATTTTTTCACATTTCATACAAAATCTGCATCCAAATACCTCCATAATGACCACGGGAGACTTTACCTGCAAGTCCTGTTCAGCAGCAGACAGCGACCATGAGAACTGTCTCATGACCTACTGAAAGTCTTTGAAGCCACTGAATGGAAGGTTGTCTGTGCACAACTCAGGACAGTGAGATGCTTCTTAAACAACAAGTCCTGAATCGACTGCAACTTTAAAGAACGCTGAGCAGGAAGAAAAGGCCTTCGAGGAAGGAGACAGAGACATTCTTGAGGAGGCTTAAGTCCTTTACGATGAGCAACAGCAAGTTGCAACTCTTTTACCAGTCTGTGGTTGCCAGTACAACTTTCTAAGGCAAACTGATCAGGATCTGGCTCTTTGCTGACAACATAACCGTAAACCATCCTGGAGAACAGACCACTCCAGCTCCACTGTGACAGAGAACGTTATGGGATGTCACTCCTGCCAACAGCCATCACCCTGTACAATAATGTGCTGTGGGACTAATTTTATTTTTCATTTTACACAACTGATTCTTCGTCCATACAACTACAACATGCATAGCAGAATTGAGTTTTTTTGTAGATAAAGTGAAATATGTTCCTGTTTCTGTTTTCAATGTGTATTCTTCCTGTATTAATCTTCATTATCATGTGTATTGTCTGGATTGTTTGTTAAATGTCTTCTTAATAGTTAATAGCTAGACCAGACTGTCCATTTGGGATTATTAAAGTAAGTATCTATCTATATGAAAGAACCCACGTCGGCATAATACTGACCCCTGGTCTTGCTGTTAGTTTCCTGAGCAGTGACCCTTCCTCATCTCCACACTGTGCGAGCTCACAGTAAATGAAGCAAGCAGAGCTCCTCCTCACCTTACCAATGACCCGCCAGAACTCCACGAACCCTGGGCCTCCCCGAGACACTGGCTAATGAATCAGTGCAAGGTTGTAAGAGAATTCTAAATGTGCAAGTCTAAGAAACAAAGCGTGGGACTGTCAAGTGCACACTGTCATAAATTATATCAGCGATCAGCTCGTGGCAAGAATAGTTTCTTACCGGTTCAACTGTGATGCTGTCAGCAACAGACTTTGAATAGAAAGATACTGTGTAAGATATTTTCTATTCTTACTGACACACTATTGTACATTATATCAGTGACTGTCCTACTTTTCCTTCAAAGTATAATATGTTTCTTTGCATTATTTTATGGATACTTGACTTTGAAAGGCTGCACACGAACCCTTAGCTTCTTCTGACTGGACAGTTTTCACTCTTTACATGAAGTCCATCCAACAAAAATAGACACAATTACCATGAGGAAGAAAAAGCCTGAGAGGGAAATATCAATCACAGTGTCTAGACAGCTTCTAACACACTTTCTATTGCTCTATTTAGCAGCGTGAGTGCCCTAACACCCACACTGTCACCACAGCTGTTAACATGCACCCCCACCCCTCCCAATGCCCTCCACCTCCACCTCTTGCCAACTGAGGTATCAGAGACAATCTCTTCCTTGAGCCATTGTGATTGCTGCTCGTGTTAGTCTGGACATTTCCCGACAGCACTTGAAAGCAACATAAATCCCTGCGCGTCCCGTAAGCCTGTGAGGGCGCAGAGGAGGGGAAAGGTCACTGCAGACAATCTCCTGTCTTGATTGAACGTTAGTCAATCCATTTCTACGACTGGACTATTTACACTGGCACTTTTCTGTATTTCTTTGGTCTTATCATTCCACCCCCCCCCCCCCCCGTCAGTCCTGAGCAGACGGCTGTTCTCTGGCTCCTTAGCACAGACGCACCTTTAGTTCCGCACCATCACACAACAATTAATGAAAGCCTCGAAGTCTCTCGTTAACAGCTGCTACAGATTACCAGAGTATCGCTTCTCAACTGAGTGTCTTCCACGCGCTAATCCCTTGAAATCCCTCCAATGTTTGAGCGCAGGGGGACACGATGCAAAAGACAACACTTGAGTCGTGTTTCTGCAGGCGCCGCTCAACTTTGAGAGATTTGAAAAGCAGCAGGAGAAAAAGACGGGGAGAAATGTGTGGACTCACCTGAGGAAGACTGTCTCTCCCTGTCGCACGGTGATGTTGTCCATCACTTTGTTGTCGGAGTGAGAATCCCCTTGGCTGCGGACCGGCAACCCTGCAGGCACAAGAAGCAAAATCCTCAGAGAGAGAAGAACTGTGCATTTGCTAAAAGCGACAAGGTATCCCCGCACAGACATCGTCTCCAGCCTTCAGAGGTGTAAAAAAATATTTTTTAAAAAGCCCACAGCGAGACACTGAGTCGCTTTTCGCTCCGCAAACGCTCCCGTGGAGATTATTCAGCCCGGTTCATCAACCTTAATCCAAATCTTGTGTCCAGGTATCCGCGGTGAGCGGAGGAGCAGAGAGATGCTCGACTCTATCCTGCTGCACTGTAAAGCATCCACTGTTTACTGCTGTCTAAAGAACAGACAGGCTGAGGAAACACTTCTCACTGGCGAGCAAGTTGTTCTCCGCGCGTAAAAGTCACCAAAGACGGTATTTAAATGTGTGCAGCATAAACCTAAAGAAAACAACCACACACGGAGCAAACTAAAAAACCACACGTGCATGTGTTGTCAGTGAGTTTGTGAGTAGCTTCGTCAGAGTTGAGTTTCCTGAACTAAGAATCATACAAAGACCAGAAATATTCTCTATGTTTTTACCTCTTTAGCATAAACAAGCTCAGAAAAAGTCCAACTCGGTCTGCAACAACACCTTCCTACTTTTTCAGATGATAGTTTAGCAAAATTACTACATATTAGAATAAACTTATAAAACAAATCTTCCCAAAACAAATCCACTGATTTGTGACTGACGTCACTTAAATCACATGAAGCAGGATGTCATCCCCTTCTGTTAGTCAAACACACACCTTCTCATGCCGTAACATGGCGTAAAACGTGTAAAGCTCTGATCATTGTCTCTCCAGATGTCACGCAGCTGCATACACTCTGCCCTGTGCTCGTTCCTGTGCAACACATGTGGGCTTTAAATGCTGCCATGAGTTCCAGTTGACCTGTAAATAGGAAGATGAGGTCATACCGCTTGCCCACATCATCTGTTACTGCACATCCTGTCCCATCAAACACACATGCACGAGCTCAGCGTGGCACAGAGAACAGACCTCCACACAATACTAACAAACACGCAGTGTATGCGCCGCTGCGCGTACAGCCGCAACACCTGCTATTACATGAAAACCAGTATCCTTTGTGTATGTGGGAGATAATATTAATAATAATACCACATATGAATGTGCAACAGCACTACTGAACATTTCTAGAACACTAACAACACATTGACCCCAACGATAATTTGGTCACAGCGGATTATTGGGGCTAACAGTTTCCTGCAGTTTCGTGCTAATGTTGCGCTCCTATGAAGCATCTTCCCTTAGGTTGCCCCTGGTGGCCAAAGTGCTCTCTCTTCAACAAAAGCTTAGAAAAAAAAAGCATAAAAGCGAGCACAGCTGTAAAGAATAAACTAGATGATCTTTCTTTAGGCTTACTCATGAGCATCTGGAACATTTAATGACAGAGCCAAATATCCTTATTGGCATCTGTAACACTGTGCTTTTCCTGGTTTGACAAGTGAAAATGTGTGCCGTGTGACACTGAAGCAGCCTTTGGCCAAAGTCAAAGCTCACTCATTGGGTTTCTAAATATTTCATTACCTGCATACTAAAACAGGAACCGTTCAGTGGAAAGTAGAAGCGCTTATATGTATGCATAACTGCAGAGCGACCGTGACATCAACACTGCGTTCATGTATCCTTTTATACATGGTGACAGTAAATCAAAGTCAGAAAGCTATCTGCTTTGTTGAGGATGCTGTTGCCCTTACACAGCAATATGTCAAATTTATATATTACTAAGTGGCTGATTACATTGAAAAGGAAATAAAGTTAGTTCCAGTTCTCTACCTTCGCCTTATTTCCATTTTATACTGTAATTCACACTATTCATTTCCAGTTCAGCTCCTAACAGTAGCAGCTGCTATAGCCTCATGAATGAAATGAATACATGTGCTGAAGATTCAGGGTTTTGAAGCCTATGCCTTACCATCCACAGATCCACGTCTTACACTGGGCGTGTCCCTGTGTGCTTGATGCGTCAGGCCCACTCTGGCTCTCTTGCAATCAATGCTTGATTAGTCTGATTAGTGATTACATGTTAACAACCTCCGCAGACTCACAGGGTCACCTACAGTTCATGAAGTAAGCAATATGAATATTAGTATGTTTAAAAAAACAATTTTTTTTATATTATGTCTTGAAATGATGCATCTCGACAAATAAATCAGACCTTACAGTGTATAAGAATATCATGCTAACCTAACAAACAAAAGCAGCGACCTCTGAAGCAAACTGTAGTACATTTGTAATTTATTGCAAAGCTGCAGAGTGAATTATAAGAAAGAGAACACCACTACAGTATACGCTTCATGAGCCGACAAGGTGAACGGAACAGACTATTTTAAGCCAATGACTCACAGTCTCTATATGTGCTCTGTCTCTTACACCTGTTCCGTGCTGTGGCATGATGCCACTAACTATATCAGCCTGAAGGCTGAGATTAGTTTTTGGACAATTGTGATCAAGCCTTGCAAAAAAGGAACAATTAAACTATTCTTAGGTAGAAAAAAGAAAAATTGTTTTTGTGGCGTTTGAACAGCGGATGGGTAGCTTAACAGGTTAGAGGTTAAGATGCTGACCCAGTGAACCGCATCATCTCAGCTTCAGACCTGGCTTTCTTACATCTCTGTTTTCTCTCCCTGATTTCATGAAATTTTCTGTCTTCGGTGTTTGGGAATGCTCGGAAAATACCTTGAAAGGAAAGTATTGTCTAAGTACCAAAATAAAAAACAAAAAACAGTAGAAAATTGTTTGAGCAAATTTCACAAACTAAATGATGTCCTTAGATAAAACTTTTAGATCTTTTGCACTGTTGGAGCAGCTTGAAGCTGAAGTATTTCATTGCCAGCAATGACTGCCATGTCTGTAATTGGCGTGCATATAAAAAAACAAAAAAGGAAAAAAAACATTAAAACTAAAACCTCATTACTTTTTCATTTAAGTGTCAGTAAACTCTTGATTAGTGCATGTGTCTGTCTCACTTCAAATAAGCGGGAAAAAGAAAAAAAACAGGCAGACACAGAAGTGTGTCGTGAAAGCGGTTCTAAATCCTGGCGGGGAACTAACTGTGTGTTCACATGGGAATGACAGGGTGACAAGACAAATGTTTTCTTATAAAAAACTGGAACCTTTCCATGGCAGAAAATGTATCCCTCTGCAGGACCCGATCCTTTCTTTCCTTTTCTGTTTGGCCATTTTCTCACGCACTTCTTCTTTATAAGAAGAGCTTTGACATTTTACACCACTACCAAAAGTTTGTTTCTTTCTGAAACGTGAAACATACACTGCTTTGTCACAGATGTGATGCTTGTGTTGTGTTGCTGATCGGATTTTATAAAGCCTGATGATTTAAAATGTAGAAGATCAGAGAAACTGCTAATCACCAAATGTATGCTCGCTGGGTTAAGCCTAATTACTGCGGGCTCTGTCTGTCTGCAGCCTCCTTTCCCTATTCATAGCATGACATATAACGACCCCGCTAAAAAATAAAATTGCAATTTTTCAGTCCTGTGCTCACAGTTGCTTCAGCTTCACTCATTTAATCACAGCATTCACTGGCTCTTTTCAGCACCCAATATTTTGCCTCTCGGCACTTTTACCTGGATTTGTCACAATGAGTGCAGGTTATAGAGTCATACAAATGTGAATCACTGGAGCTGCATGTGGAAACAAATCACTGGTGAACATACAACTCGACTTTTTTTATGCAATACCATTTATATAGGACTTGCACATTTTCATTGTTTTGGCCGTCATTGCAATGAGATATAAAGATAACCAGGTCCGGGAGTGATAATAAGTTTTAATTGGTGTGACTCCCAAGGAGCCACTTACTCATCTGTATCTGAGCCCAAAAGGCCTCAGGAAACACTCGCTGGCCAAAAAGTGTCAAAATCCATTATAAGTCTGAATTCCACAATGCAATTATTACTGGAAGGAATTTAAGACCTTTTTGACTCCTAAGCTCATCGAGAACTTCTGTCCATCTGCCAGAGCGTCATGTAAAACTATTAAGTGTTTGCTTAAATTTGATTCCATGAGTGTGAAAATATGTTTAATTGCATCAACATTATAGGAATAATATGGATGCTGTACATACAGCTCTAAGCAGTGTTAGAAGGCGAGAGGAAGTGTGTGAGCTTCAGGCTTGACAGTATCTGAGCTATTTTATAGTCCAGATCTTGAAAGGGAGAGAATGAGATGTCACCACCCAGAACAACGAGCCTCCAGGCGGCACATTCCCGTGAAGGCATACAGTCATGTCACTCGACTTGCTCCGAGCGCTGCAGCTCATAATCGAGGCTTCACCTCCACCGCAGACTATAAATGCCACTGCTCTGCAGCCCTCTCGCCTGAATGAAGTTGTCAAGTAAATGAATGAGGTAAAGCTCTCCTGTGGTGACATCTAATGTTTCCCATCTAAAACAGCTGTTTAGTCAGTCGCTCACTTTCACCATTTGGATCAGTGCTAAGTAAGTTATTCTGAGCCTGTCTCCTCAATATGACATTTCCATGTCTAGTATGGTTGCATTTGTATTGTCTACTAAGTGTGTGTGTGTGTGTGTATGTACAGAAATGTAATGTTCAGGAAACAGGGGTTGCCTGAAGTCATAAAAAAATGTGGAGATGGATTAAACTGTTTAATTTTGTGGTTATAGATATATATCCATCTCTCTCTCTTTCTATCTATATATATATATATATATATATATATATGACCTCTTGTTCCACTGCTTTTAATTTATTAAAATGTGAGTGAAGCTATAATTTGTTTCCAGTAGTTTCATATTAAAGCTACTAATCAGTGTTTTTAATGTTAACAGTGGATCAAGTGTTTGCCCATAGTAATCATTTGGTAGAGAAATATCACTAACTCTTCAGAGCGTTTTGGAGGATTTAAGCCTCCTTTTTTAATGGGGGGGTACTTGAATTGAGGAATGTACTGTATATGGTTACAGCAGGAATATTTTAAACTGTCCTGAATTGTCAATGATCTTTATTATATATCACGTGTTGTACAGGAAACAAAGATAGATTCTGTGCAGGTAGCTCTATTTTTCAGCTTGACAGAATCACAACCAGAGTGAAACAACACCGCCTCTTCTTGATGATGATGTGCAGCTAAACTAACAGCAACCACACAGGCCTAACTAGACAATTTGAACCAGAGGAGCAAAGGAAAACGCTTGGTAAAATGACACCCTCCTTCAAATACTGCCAAGATGCCAGTGACCCTACTGGAGCAGGTCAGACACTTTCCTGGCCTGACCCAGTGTGTAAGAGCTCAGGCCCAAGTCTCCACATGCAGGTGAACTGATCTGAGGATGAACAACAGATTGGACATAAGGAGCATACAGGTGAACGTTGCTGATGTTTAGATGTCGCTGCTCATTGCCTCTTTGTAGGAGCGACTTTCAAACAGTTGTAACAACTAATCATTTGAAACGCCGTTTGTGATGGAACCAAGATCAAGATCTCATTTATCTATTTACACCCTGAGTTTTTGAAATGTAGTTTGACACACATCACATTTCATCTGCATCACAGAGAGCACAACAACAAAATGGATTTTTGTTGATCTGGTTTAAATATGTTTAAAGGAAAACGTAGTCGTCGTTTGGTGAATACTGAACTTCCCTCTGCTTTTCCTACGTTCAAATATTAGATATGAGCGAATATGTAGAGGTTAGAGGTGTGTGTTTAGTTTCTTATGAAGAAACTATTCTATCTTCTAACTCCTTTGTCATTGGTGGAGCTCAGGAGAGGGTTGGTGTTATGTCTATGAGCCGCAATCTGCCATATTAGTGGTGCTGAATAGAAAATGAGCTGTTTGACCACAAGGGTTCAGAGCGAGCAGGCACACGGGTGAACCACTGGCTGGCCTTTATTCACACTCAGGTGATTAGTACACAGGGAAAGAGCCCCATTGTATGGTCAAAGACCAGTAGAACATGACACATGTATCTTCTGGGCTTTAGACATTGGGAAGAAGGAAGGACATTTTGGAAATAGTTTGTAGTATCAAATTAGTTTGATAACTAAAAAAAAATCTGTATTTCAGTCTCCATCAGCAGACAGAATTTGTTTTGATAAAATGCAATTTCTGTAACTCAACTGGAATTGAGTGACTATTTCATTGCAATTGCAATCATGCAGAACACTGCATTTTTAACATCACAGGATAGGGACATCTAGTCCAGGACAACTAGAGATTAAAGTTCACACCCTGACATGGCTTTTAGGGTTAGGCAACAAAACACTATGGTTAAAGTTAGAGACAAATTATGGTTTACCAAGGCACAACAATGACATATTATATTACAGCAAAAGTCTAGGGAGTAGGACAAACACAGGACTTTCCTACAGGAGTCAGAAGGTCAAGTGTTTGTCATGTGCACTGCAGTATGTAATTAGGAACACAATAACAACAAAGGAAGAATAATTAAGTGCAGTCTGTCTTTATGTGGTTGTGATGTGGTTCCTCTAGAAAAACGAAATGCTTTGCCATAAACGCTGGTTTAATTAGTTTATGATGCTTCAGACAGCAGAATGCCTCCTTTATGAAGTTCCAGACATTTATCTTGCAATCCTATCAGCTGGAACTCTCCATAACAAATATCCTTTTTATCGGTTTTATCAGTGTCCTGGTATCACAGCAGTCTTTTACAGACCTAGTGGCTGTGTTGATACAAGTGCTTTGCATCTTTTCAAATAACATACTTGCATACAGAGTCAAACTAGCTGAATGCCCCATTGATGATAATGTGATTGGTTGTCTTGACAACAATTGAACGCGATGTGGAAATCGGAGTCACATTTGTACAAAGAAATCCACATGCAGTTGGAGTTGATGCTGAGAAAATGATATGAACAAATTCAGTACAGCACCAAACAACAACAGACAGCCCCTGAGCAGCTGCAGTAGGTTGCACATTATAATTTACTCTTTAGTTGGGAGCCATAGGCCAGATGTGCATGAATTAGATCATGGTGGTGTTCTGGACAGCGAGTTAAACGGTAATCTCTGCTGCTCTGCACTGTGATCCCTCTTGATGGCTTCCAGATGGTAATCCTCCATCTTTAAGTCTCTCTTAGTCCACAAGGGAAACTGAGGTAATGAGGTCTTAGACATCGACATTAATGAAATCACCTTGCAGACTGGATGGAACCTCTCGGTAAGGCAGTCGGACCTATTGCATGTGACAAAATGGCAATACCTGTGGAACATCTTGATTTAAAATATGCGATTAATTGTTCATAGATTTTTTCACACATTTCCCCCAGTTTGGAATTAAGCTCAAAGTATAATTGGATCTCAAGAGAGTCTGGTGAAAAACTAAAAAAGATAATGTGTTTTAGTTAGATTTCCCCATTGTATGCAACTGATTGCATGTCTAAATAATTGTGCTGGAGCACTTGCAGATGTGGTGACAGGAAGCACTTGACTCATGGCTTGTACTCTTGGAGAAAAACAATAATTAAGAGTGAACAAACAGTGGCGATAAAGAGAGCCACTGTGGTTGAGTGGCTGCAAGGACGGCTGTTTGTGGTCTGGGAGAGGTTTTCCAATTGGCACTGAATCAGAAGCCGATCGCGCGCCCAGAGGCTCGCTCTACCGCTCCACCCCTTTTATTCTCGACACTCACCAAAGAGCAAGCTTTCGCCAAGATCTTAATCACGGTGGGCTCAAGCAATCAATACAAGAGTGGCCTTTAGGTGTTAGACATCCCCGAGTGGAAGTGACCATTACTTTCTAATAAAGAGATTGATGCAGACGAAGTCGTTTTCATCACCCCTTAGCAATGGCTTCCTGACTGCAAGGCATGCGAAGTGCACTTTTGCAGTGAGACATCCTCAGCTATCAGTCAACCCCTCCCCGCCCCCTCCACTGTGAAAAAAGGAAAGAACACATTCCACAACCATCTCATTTTGTATTGCGCCTCTGCATGAGAGGAAAAGATATGGATTTGAAACCCAACATCATACGGCTACTACATCCATGTTAACAACTAGATACAAACTAGATATGACAAAAAAAAAACATCTCTCAGACACCGTGATTCAGACAGGTCAAAGCAATTTTGGGCATAAATGCACAGTAAGAAGGACCCACTTTATCTTCACTGTCTCAATAATGTGGAGAGCTGGCGAGCAGCTCAGTAATTATTAATGGCAATGGGGTGGGCTTGTTTGTTCATTTCAGCAGTTCTTTCAATGGACACACATACACACAGCTGTTTTAAAAGACACCCCCCCATTACAAACACACTCTCACACACACACATGCTTTACTTCCCTTGAGTGGAGGCAGTTTAATAAACACATTTTCTGCTGCTCTATGGAGTTTTTTTCAGGAAAGCTTTATAAAAGTGCCAGCTTAAGGCAGGAAGGTGCACACATCTAATTATTACGTGGTTATATTCTTTTTGTTGACAAAATCAGGCCTCTACGAGCTCTCCTTCGGGAATGGCAAAAAGGAGCTTACTGTGACTAACAATACATTAATCAAAGAAAAATGCAAAGCCTCACAGCCACCCCAAACTTAGTGATTTTTTAAGGCTGAGGGTTTTCATGCACGCTCAAGAGGAAAATGCTATTGTAAGGTGACAATTACTGTGGGAGCTGTACTGCAAAAAATAGCACAACATTAAGTTATAAGCCGCACTCTACAGTTAAAACATAGAGCGGCAGAAGCAGAAGTGCAGAACTAAGCAAAGACACTTTTCATTACATTCTGCTGATATACTCTTATTACTTTTAGGTGATGCAGATAATTGTGGTTTATTACACACTGGATCTTCTCATATTTGACTATTTCATAACCTTAAGGACGTGTTTATGACTTTAACAATGATGACAAAGGTCCTCTTACCTAAAGCCATAAAGTTAAGAGTTTGAGCGGATGACATCTTCACCTATGATAGAGTCTTCCGACACATGTTCGTTCATAATATACCAGGATCAGACAGAAATTAAAGCTCAGTTATGCTTAAAAATGGTTTAGATTGTTTACAAAAGTAAAAAAAAAACGGATTAAATTTAAGCACTAGAATTGTACAGACTGTAATTCTGACCAAATTGTGGGATTCAATACAAGTCAGTAGAAGAGCAAAACATCTTTAGCATATGATCCATAACTACACTTACAAACGATGATTAGTGCATTCTTTTTTACATGATATTCTGATTGGTCGTGAGGTTACCATACAAAATGTTTGATGCTATTACTGGGTGTTGTGGCAGCTGTCATTGACCCCTGTCTCAGTCCTCACAGAATGACCATCAGTACTGGATGCTCGTGCAGGCTGTGGTTTGACACTTCTCTTTACACAACACACTGTGAGCTATTAATGCCTTCCTCGCACATGATATATTTGATTGTTTATCTTCTGCAACAACACACTGATGAATAGGTCAGTGTCCCTGGAATCTGGTGCCCGGTGGAAATTATGAACTCTAAATGCAATGTGCCTCCCAAACAAAGCGAGATAAATAGACCTGAACTAACTCTCCAATCCAGTATTGAGTGCGTAATACTTACACACAAAAACTGCTGCTGTGTGTACTTTTAAAAGATGAGACTTTAGTACAGAGTCTAATAAGGTCACCTCTGCTTAATCAAGCACTGACAGGTAAACAGTGGAAATTAAGCATACGCAGTTCAGTGTCTTCTTAGAAAACATGGGGAACAGACACTAAATAGAACACAAGGAACACTGAGCTGGAAAAATTTTGTATTTAATGTTCCACATTAAATGGCTGTGAATACATTTTAGTAGCAAGTCCTCCAACTTTAAACCCTATGTTTTTTGTCCTGAGCTGTTTAAATGACCCACATGGGTGTTTTGAAAACAAACAAAAAAAAATGGCTGCCATCTCAAGGTGGAACAATAGAGGTGTAATATTTCTTATCAGCAACTGAGTTGCTTCAGACACAACCTAAACTCCACTCTCTGGGGGAAACGTCCTGTGTTTGTTGAACCATAATCCAGCCCAGTGAAAACCGAACATATGCACTAAAACAGTAGTGGCAAAGTCTCCAAAGCTCTGCTAGACTTGACATAAATAGGAGACAGAGAGTGCCAAGTGAGAAAGTGGGAATAAGATGATAGTAAGAGCGTGGAAGCAGCACTAGACCACACACCTACCCATCAACACGCACCCACACACATACAAAACCTGGACACTTCTAGGTTACCCATCAATTCTTCTCTCTTATCTAAAGATGATACAGCTCCTGTGTTGCTTGCATCTCATGCCATGGCAGAGGGGTCATTGAGATTAAATGCCAACCGCAGACCTGCTTTTTTGTTGATGAGGCCTGTCAAGGCAGTGGGAGAGTGACGGATCATGCTGAAATGGGAGCACGAGTGTGTCAGATCCCCTCAGCCTGCCAACACACACTATGACTTCTTAGCATGGAGGCAGGGGTGATGTTCTTCCTGCAGTGCTGGAAGTGCTGAACACTAAGTGGACCTAAGTGTTCAGAAAGATTAAGTGGTTAATTAAAGTGGAACTCTTCAGGTTTAAATCAACAAGCATATTCAGTCAATTACTGGTGCAACATATTCACACTGCCATTAACTCTGACTTGTACCCACAAGTAATCTTTTTAACACAGTATGCACATTTATTACAGTTTTAAATCCATAAACTGCAGCCCCACATTCTTTACAGATTTTTAGCTGCCTTCCTATGGGTCTAATTTGAGGAGTACATGTACATGAATGATGATAAACTTTCCTCTAGCGTCTCTATGTACCATTCCTGTATCTCCATTCATCTCTCTGCCTCAAGCTGAAAATGGAATCTAGAGGAGTTTTTTTTAGTTCTGCAGACATCACCTGGAGGAATTCTATAGCAGCATGTCATGCAAGACTACAGCCTCTGTAGCAGACTGCATGGCAGACAGGTAGATGACATCGTGTGAACTGACAGACTACATTCAGGTCAGTATGCTATAATGGACTTAGACTATTACAGGCTTGCCAGGACATTATCAAATGATGTAAAACCCTTACAGATGCCCAATGGAACATATTGTCACAGAATATTAGAATATTAAAAAAAATCTATAATCAATATGTCTGTGTATCAGCCGTTTTAGGTAGAAATGCATTGGTGTCTACTGCTGTCAGTTCAGTCACGCAGCAGTAACTGGTATTCTAAAGATGTTTTACAGGATGAGAAAACTGGTGCTTGGAGCTCACACAGCTGTTAAATGATTAAGATAGTTTGCCAGTGCACTGGATTTACTGGAATTCAAGCAACAATCCATCAAAGCTGAAAAGTACAGTCAATTAAATATGTATGTTGTGTTTTCAGCTTGTGATAGGTGACCAGTCTAATGTGTACCTCACCTCTAACCCCGGGGGGATATTCCCCAACACCCCCATGAACTTTAACAGGATAAGGGACGGATCATAACAGCGCAGGCTGGAACATGTCATTGGGATTCAAAGAACAGTCCTAAAATGGTTTAAAACCTATCAGATAGATCACAGTTTGTCCATGGTAATGATGAATCTTCCATGCAAAACAGATTTCAGCTACTGATTTCCACAGGGTTCTGTGCTTGGACCGATTCTCTATTGCTGTGAAACTAGTCCATCTATTTGTTACTTCTAGACTGGACCACTATATCTCTAAAGCTTTAAAAGCCTCCAGTTAATCCAGAACGCTGCAGCCAGAGTTCTGACTGGACTTAACAAGAGAGATCATATTACTCCTACATTAGCTTCTCTCCATTGGCTTCC
>JAUMTR010000006.1:809532-847646 GCA_032270685.1 Microctenopoma stevenorrisi | reverse complement strand
CGGGGCGTGACATGACAGAGACCGAACGAACTAAACAAAACACCGGGAGGCGGGGCAGACCGGGGCGAATCGTGACATTGGTATGAAGATTTGAAGGTGCAATGCTCCCTTGGGATATTTCTATCAAATGTGCATGTGGAGATGGAAAATGAGGTTGCCATCATTGCTACAAATTAGGCCACCTTAAGCATGAATTACAAATTGAGAAAGAAACTGTTGCAAACTTACTGTGACCTGCAGATAGGACTTGGCAGATAGGTAAGCTGCAGTTATCCATCTGACAACACATTCCAACCGGATGTCATTCAGAAGAAAACTGCCCTGCATTACCGTCTGTTAGTACGAGTAGTATTTATCAGAAGCATTCTTTTCTCCTGCTGGTAGTTTTAGACACATTATAATCTATGCTTCAGTTGATAAGTGGTTGCACTGCGTGAAGCAGAAGCACCAGAAAGGATGATTAATAATCATCTTCCTGGAATGGAGACATAACTGCAGCATCGCCAGGCCTCTAAATGCTTCCTTGTTGCACACTTGTGGACCTCCGTCCACTGAGACGATGATTATTTGTTTTTTCATGGCATTAAGTGCTGCATCTGCTTTGCTCCTGTCCCTGACAATGTTTTTGTTCACACAGAGTTGCATATTTTATGTTGTGTAGTTTGAAATCTGAAATACCGGTCTTTTTAGTTGCGTTCTTTCCCACAGTTTGAGGTATAATTTGGTTTAATGTAAATTTCTTTTTGTTTTTAGTCGGACTGTATTATTCTCAGTTGAGCCATGAGTGTAAGCAGTGCCACCTAGTGCTTATTTGACACAGTTACATTGCGATTTCACACGTCATCATTTCAAATTAAAGAAATTTCCAACACACAAACACACGCTGGTCTATGATGCATAGATTATAAGAGGGCGATGTTCAGAGAGATTATAAGAAAAGCAAACTGGAATAATGAAAGAGAGAGAAAGTAGAAATTTAAAAAGTGAAGGAGACTTGTTTCCTGTAATACTGGTAGAAACTGTACTACTAATTTAAAATGTTGTAGTGGGAGACAGTGGAAGACATATCCACTGTGTCGCAGTGGATGCTGCTGCTGGACTCAGCTAAATAAATGCATTTTATCAACATATGCTGTATTTGCTCAGTATTTGTGCTCTACACACATTATAGTTTTCCCTGGTTTATAATTTATAATTATAATTTGCCTTTCTTGATTCTCCTCTACCTCTATCATATTAATTAACTCAGCAAACAAGCATTGAATAGACAAACACGAGCAGGCATCTTCATTAGATTGCAAATGTGGGAACTTGCACATGTGCACAATTTCCCCTCATAAAGCAATGGCAAAGTGCTGGATAACCAAATCAATCTTCATTTAAAAAATGAGTGGCATCTCAAGAGACTAGCTATATACACTGCAAAGCAGAGAGAGCACGTAAGCCCTGCGACATAACTCTGTGCTTATACTTTAAACAATGCACCTGCCCCCCCACTGGATACCACCATATTCTGATAGTCCCAGTGAGCTGGTAACCTTGGTTTTGCAGAATAGATAACTGCTGATGTGCTTAGTAGTGATTGTGTCCTTACTGCAATGCTCGGGTCAAGGCTGAGCATTTTCACTGAACTGCAGAAAGGCTTCTAGCTAAAAATGAGTCCATTCAAGGCCTCCACACCAGAGGCAGAAATGCTGGTACAATGTTTCCGCATCACAATGTCCAAAAGGTATGATCTGTCTACAACAGTGTGAATGAGTATATGTTTCATAGCATGCAGCAGCCATACACTAAAGCAAGGTGGGCAAAACCTTAACTGTATTCTTCCTAAATGAAAGCACACTGACTTTCATCATCCTCTTGAGCTACAGAAGTCGCCTCCCTCACCCAGTAACAAGCCTCCTTTCATACGAGAGTCCACCATATTGCAAAGGGGTCACTGAGGTCAGCAGAGCCTGTCTTGCTCTGTTGCCCGTTGTTGATAAGCAGCCTAAAATGGCTCCAGCAGGGAGAAAAGTTACTATTGCTTTTCTCCTGCCCCTGCTTGAATTGATCTGGCAGCACAAGTTGGCAGGATGATCAAGTGGCTCGTTAAGCGGAAGAGGAATTAGGTCTGTGTCAGATAGGAGAAAGTCGTGGGCGCCCCCAGGGTTTCTGCGTGGTTTCCCATTGCATGACACCTGTGCTCTCAGAAGGCGCTGCACTTCTTCCCGCTATCAGGCACAACATTGTAACTGAACCAAAGACTTAGCATTTAATGGATATTTTGCATAGAGCAGAGGAAATTGAGCTCTGCATCATATGCTGTGCTTGGGAAAAGGTCAGTTTTAACATAAGGATATATACAGACATCCTACAGGAAGATTTTGAAAAACGCATTCACCATGAGGCTTTCTAATAATTTCCCTCTCTAATAAATGTTTACAGCTCCATTTAACTATCTGTTTCCAAGGAGACTCTGAAGGGTTAAAAGACAAACATATGGGGAGGGGAGGGGCATTACTGGAAGATTAATGCCAGGCTACAGTGCAGGTTACAAGCCTTCAGCGTTCTCGCTAAGTCTCACTGAACTCCATTTAGGGGGAGAGCTTGTCTGCAGGTACTCCCATTCAACAAGGCAACAGCCATTATTTCTCCTTCTGCTGTTATTGGTAACATTAACTGTGTGGTCTATACGTGTCTACTATCTCCCAACACAGATACTGAAACAAATTAGCTCAGCAATATAAACATCACCAAATCTTTTACTTCTTTAAGTGCAACAATTGCCAGAGCAATAGCCCCACTGTGTCACCAGGAGGAAAATAAACAGACACATAACGCATTAATGGCGTTAGAGGAATGCTGCAAGGGAAGCAAAGCCATTGTACAGCACCAAACAGTCTCTGCTGGGCAGTTAGAGGACCATTTCTCTGTTCGGCTTTTCAGCTGGAGGGCCAGAGCTGCACTGTAAATACACTTACTACCTAATTGCCCATCTTGAAACAGAAATATTTGTGGCGTCTTTGGCAAACGTCTGCATTGCTCCCACTTTGAAGCAAGCTATACTTGGCAGTAACACACATACACTCTCACAAGAGAACAAGGGGTGGCAAAATAGTTCGTCCAGCTATCTGCCCTCAGATATGGACACAGAGGCAGGGGCTGGCCAGCAGTACCTGGTGCAAAGCCATTCTTGCTCTGACAATACGTGTGATGTCCACCCAACATGCGCAACG
Source organism: Microctenopoma stevenorrisi (assembly GCA_032270685.1). Classification (NCBI taxonomy): domain Eukaryota; kingdom Metazoa; phylum Chordata; class Actinopteri; order Anabantiformes; family Anabantidae; genus Microctenopoma; species Microctenopoma stevenorrisi. The sequence goes on along the minus strand of JAUMTR010000006.1, from coordinate 844,428 downwards.
TGGCTAAAACCACAAGCAGATGGGGAAAATCCATCTTTCACAGTGCAAAAGTTGATTACAAAACACATAAAAAAAACTATACATGTGCAGAGGTAGAGGCCTCAGACACAATCTGTCTCCAATTTATCATGCTGCCCTTTTAATGTATGCCCAGGAAAAAGTCCACTTTTCCACCAGGACGGCCACAGTTAACAATCTGCTTTAATAGGAGTAGGAGGGGTTGTTGGAGGTGTGACTATGGCATCTAAAGCACAACACAATAAGCCCCCTCCCAAAGACATTTATTAGGAATAACAACGCATAGCAGTTGTTACATATAGTGGCATTGCAACCGCGCAGGAGGTTGCAGGTTCAAATCCGAATCTGACTCCTAGTCTATCCCCCATCAGGTGTGTCCCTGAGCCAGACACTCAGCTCTAGCTCTCTGTAAGTTGCTTTGGATGAAAACATCTGCCAATCAAAGTAAAACTACAAATGATGTAATATTACTTTTAACATAATGTGTTACCTCATTAGTTTAGTGTTAGTGTTATTTTACCAGCTTCAACTTCATAATAGATCAAAGCTTAGTTTATACAGATGCTTCTCACAATAAGATACATCACTACTTTCTAACTTCTTACCCTTACCTGGAGAGCAGTACGAGCAACAACTTCTGGGTTTGTTTTCAAACCTGGAAATGCTGATGTGACAGAGACATACACACATCAGAAATTTCCAGTCTGATGACGAGTTTGCTAGAAGTGACAATGAGATACTACTAGACAACAGCTGAATCTTTCAAGTTGTTTGGATTGACCTTAATTCATTGATTTTTAAAATGGACAAAGCCTAATAAATAATTTTAGTCTCACTGTTCATTCACTCAGCTCACAGCGTAGCCACATTCAGTTGCTGAATGAACCTTATCTTGATAGGGTTGGGTGTTATTCTGTGGTCCTGTCTCCATAATTAAAGCTGTGAGAAAGTTTGATAATAGTTCAGTGAATTAACAACTTTTAATGACCCATCAGAACTTGATATGCCATGGAAATGGCCTTGATAGTGATTTTTAAAAGGTTAGCAGAGAGTTCAGAGAATTACAATATTCAGCAGAATTTAGCAGTTCAATGAACAACTGTGTGGTCTAAAAATTTATAATAACAGTCATGCAGTAGCTTTTTGTCGTGTAAAGTGCTCCCACGTTACTTTAACACCAGCACACCAGGAAAACACTAGCACACCAGGAGGAGTTACCAGACAAATGTAATATTTAACTCTAAGGTACATTGCATTTGGAGTTGAACATGGCAAACAATATGCCAGTTTTGTTTACAGGAAGACTAACAATACATTCCACTGCCTAGCATAACCACTTCATCTAAGTAAATGGCAGATGATAAGAGTCAAATGAGCCATTATATTGTAGAGTAGCTGTAACCATGAGCATATTAACATCATGACTGCTGAGATTATCTGTCTGACAAGAACTAATGACACAGTTCAAGGACAGTGCAATTAAAAGAGCATTATAATAAGCCACAGGTATCTTTGTCATATTCTATTGAGCATGGATAGTATTTATAAAAAATGCAGAGGAATAACTAATATGTAAGAGAATTGCTGTTATTATCCACCTCCAGAAAATCCACCACAAGGTGTTATTTAAAGCTACAAACTCACTAAATTACTCATTACCGAGAAGTTCAATTCCTCCGAAACCAATAAGCTCAACCCATTATGCATTAAATGAGGTAGAGAATGAGAAAAAAAACAACAAGATTTATCTGCCTGTAATTTGGCATATGTGTGGTGAAAAATCAAGGATGCATTTCGATACCCCAAACGTACACATAATCAGTAGTCATTACAGGGTGAATTTCCTGGGGGAGGTCACACATGTTGCAGAGATAACAAGCTCTGCCCGCTGTCCCTGCCAGTAATAATGCATAAGCCACAACTATAATACTATGCACTGGGCTTCTCATTTCCAGATTTAGAGGAGGAAGAGACGCTACAATTCTTGTTTGAAAGGAAAACCAACTTCTGTCAAAGATCTTTTTTTTTACTTGCAGATGCAACAAAGATGGGTACGTTTTCCTGGTCCCTTTTTCTTCATAACATTCTCAATACGCTAAACACATATTCTTGTTTTCCATGACCTTGGCCCAATTTCTTCTTTTCCTCCTGTTTTGCTGGCTCCTGGCAGTTCCACTGGGGTGAGTAAGGTCACAGTAAAGCTCAATTAAAAATATAAAGTCACGGTCAATCTCTCTGCAATCGATCCAAATACAAAGTCAGGCGAAGGTGACATCCTACACCCAGCAGTCATGTTTCATAATCACGCTGGCCATTCCTGAGCTGATCACAGGTCTTTCCAAGCCAGTGAGCCAGCATGAACCCTTGTAGCACTGTCAATAAGGGTGGTATCCCTTGTTGACAAGATTAAATGCCCCAATATCTTACATTCTTTTTCACAAGAACTCTTTTGGAAACCGTTTTGCAGGGCTGGACTTTCTCTTTCTACATTACAGAAAATGATTTCAATCCAATTCCCTAGTGGGGTGTGTTGAGGGTCTCTTTGAAGAGATCAAAGAGAAATATGTCATCAGAATAAGAGATGTGGACCAGTAAAAGTTGGTGGTGGAGTGGTTGAGCCTTGGATTCCTGATGGATCACAGGGGCCGACGTGAGTTTCTGTCCCCTCCAGACACATCCCTGCACCAAAGCCAGTGCCTCAGTGCCTAATTGAATTTGATGTTCCCTCCTTGGTAAAGGTTTCCCACGCTGATAGATACCAGCCCTTCCTTTTCCTCTGTCATCTTGGAGCAGAAGCCAATTTACATGAAACAGATCCCCCTGTACACGGTTATTAGACGATCTACAGAATGGAGGTGGGTAAGTCAAGGTGACAGAGAGAGAATTACAAATTCAAGGTGCACTGCAACACAGGCAGCCATTTCTCAGATGAAGAACTTCTTGTATGTCAGAAAGTCATCAGGGGCTGTTGCTGCTGCGGTTGCGATGAATCGCCCAACGCAACCATGCGGGTAAGAGGCACCAGCACTGAGGAACAACTTCAGCAAAGGTCACTGGGTCAATGGAAGTGCACATAAATTAGGAAAGACAAGCAAGGAAAGACCTGTGAAAGGTTTTATTATGAAAGATGAACGGATACTTGCATTAATCTTTTAGATCATTAAAAACTGTAAGAAATGTTTATGTAATACACTCCAACGGTGAACTTAGAGCTCCTTATGTGTTACGTGATTTCACTTTTGGCTTTGGAATCCAATGGACGTCTTACTTTTCCTTTCCAAAAAACATTAGATTAACATATCAGTACACTGTGACATTTGCTCTTTCCCTGTTTTGCCCAAAGTAGATCATTTTGTTCAACTATTTAAGCGTAATTACTGCAAAACCATTCAGTTACATGAAAGAAAGAGCCCCAAGGCATGGCGCCTTTGTTCAACATTTACATAACTGTAAATCAGAAATTCCTCATATCTACACAGACCACAGCCAGCATGGAATCTATTAATACTCTGTAGCTTGTTGTGCTTAGCATTTTGATTTCAAACAAATATTCAATTACAAAGTAAGACACACCATATGGCGCAGAGGCCTGTGGACTGGATCTGCCCCATAACACTATTGCCTATGATCATCACACATGTTTTATTCATGAAGTAGCTTGCTTACTATGGGCCACTTGCTGTGCTCTGAGCTAAGGGTGACTTATAGCCTTTCTTAAAATGAAGCTGTCAAGCTAGTGCTGGAGAGTGTCCTGTCCTGTCCTGTCGGCACAGTGCTGATATTGTTAACTGATCAAGGTGTTGCAAACACTTCTCAACAGCTCCTGATCAGTCTTGATTTGATCACTGTTTACAGCCAGGGTCTCATTTTCATAGATTTTCCCTAAATTTCTTGAAAATTATACCATTGTACACATCAAATCAATAGCTAATCCTGAAACATTGCAATTACTATCAAACAGGAGAAGTAACGCAACTACTCAGCAATCACTTATTTGAAGGAGTCATTCACAGAGCTGAAAATGAACTGCATCTCCTTATGATATTACATTTTTACCTAAGTTATATAAAAGCCTGATTTATGCTTGCTGAATTGACGTTATGTAGAGCATATGCCAAAGTCGCCTAGACCATTGTATTTCCACATTTTAGTCATAAACGTTGGAGTATAGTTAAACTTCCGTTAGAGCCATTTCTAGAAGAGACTGATTATTATTGTTTTGTAATGTACTATAGCTAGGTTGCTAGGGATACCTGGCTCTAGACCTTTATTTTGACATGCTTATTTGAGACCAATAATTGTTGCAACCAGCTACTACTGTTTGATTGGTTAACAATTTAATAGGCTGCCTGAACTTTCCCTTGGTTAATTGAGACACAACTTTGGAGCCTTGAGAACACAGCAGTCATCGACCGTAATCATCATTGCTCGTACTTTACTGTGTAATTACCATGTACAGCAGTTGAACTGTTTTTTAAATTGTTTTTCAGTATAAAGACTTAAATGTTATTAATGGAACAGTCACAGTTTTTTAGTCTATATGTAGGTGGGGGGATGGGGAAACACACACACCTGCGATAGTGTATGGTACAAGTATGGTTTGGTATGATTTCTGCAAATCAGCAGCTCAAATTTAGGATACAGTCTTTAAATATCCTGCATGGCATGAAAAATGATTTAATATTAATATTTAGGTTTGTAGAGGCCTTTAAACAGCATTTCCTATGAGCCCTAGACATCCATAGAACTGTACCTAACTGCTTTACTGTTGTTTTTTCATGAGAGCAGCAGTTTTTCAGATATTAAAAATTGTTCATAAAACTTAAGTTAAACTTTACAGTAGCAGGTGCTCTGACTATTGTTAGTGGAGGGAAAGTATTTCAGCAGCTCAAAAGCAGCGAGTGTCTTAATGCCAGATCCTAACATCTATTTGGCTACTACCTCAAGAAAGACTCAAAAGTGAATAAGCCCCAACACAGCAAAGTTGTACTACACCTAATATATTTCTTTAAAATGAAATGACGATGAGTTATAAAAATGCTAAGAATGATTGTGCTAAACTACTATGTAGGGAGTTTATACCACAAGCTGTCAGTGCTGGAACTACAGCATCACAGGAAAACTCTGTTTCCCTTCACCTTAAGCATATCACTCAAGGGCGTACAGCACCTACGCACAACACCTGCAACTCACAGTTGGCGTTGGTGCTGGACGTCTTGATTCCATACCGTCCCTGTCACTGTCCGTTTGTGACAGTGACATGACAACAGTCTTTTATGACTGCCTTATAGTCCCCAGCAATGACAGCAGAGGAATGGAGAAAGATGCCGGGAATCATGCAGAGAAATCCCTGTCAAGCGTTACCCTGGGGAGTTCCCTCCCTCATGTCAAGATAGATAACCACTAGAACATCATGGGAAGTGAAGAGAGATGGAGAGAGAAATAGAAACAGAACACACAAAAGGGGAGCACAAAGATTTTTTTTTCAGGAAGACAACATTATGTTTAGATGTCATGCCCTGAAAGTTATTTATTCATTTTTGGAGACTTCTGGAATTAATTGCAGCTGGCTGGAGATGGAAATATGCAGATTTGAGTGTTATATTTTCTCATCTGTGGTAATTGAAACAGTTGTAGGAGCTTGACTGTTTTAAGCATGACATGTTCTGCTTATGTAAGAAACTCTGGATGAACAACTCTTAATGGAGGGAAATGCAATCATGGTGGTAAACATATGAGCCTGAGCTTGAGTGTTTGCTATCTCACACACTTTATTGCTTTACCTTTTTTAAATGCTATTTAATTGTTAATTGGAATGGACTGCAGTGTTGCTTTGTGATTCTTCTCTCCTCTTCTACCTCCTCTACGAGTCTGTCCTCATTGATGATCTGCATGTTTTATTACAGCATCATTTTAAACATAAAACCTGGGAAACTTACTGCCTTTGTTTTAGTAATTTAACTTGTAAAGTCTGCTTCATACTACAGCGTGATGGGAAAGTGAATTTATTGCATAATTGTATTTTAAAAATGCACTGTAGGTGAAGATGATTAACCTATTATCTAAGAGAAAATGAAATAAATTACTACTACATCACTACTGGCAAACATTTGCTGATTTTTGTATGACCATTATCAGACAACGAAACAATTCATTTCAGTTACATTACCCACAGCACCGGAGAGCCATCTGAATATCACATGAAAAAACAGGAACTATCCTTTCAGTTTGCCCCAGTCTTCGTTGCCAAACAGCAAACGGGTCAATAACCCATCATTATAGAGCTTCACACTTCGCTGCCTGCAAATTGACTGCCTGAAGGATTAAGGAGAAAGGCAACGATGCCAATGTTGGAGATGAGACAACATTGCTCATCTTCTCTACCTACTAAAAAACCTGGGGTGCTCTGGTAATACTGGAGCTGACCTAAAGAAAGAGAAGGCAGCGTGACAGGACATAATCCAGACACTCCGGGTATTGTTGGTTAAATGGGAGGGCATAAACTTACTTGGATCAATCTACTGTCAAAGTAGCAAGTAGGTCAAAGTCACATATTAGACAAAGTTAGCCTTAAAGTGAACTGATTGTTCCCAGTAAGATCATTTCTTTCTTAGAGATATTCTGTAAATCACACGGTTTCCTGTTAAAGGGATTATTTGTGGGAGTTCTTCCTCACCCAGTTTGAGGAACTAGCAACAATGAATGCAATATGTGCTTCTGATTGTTAAGCCCTGTCAGGCTTCTTTGGTGTGTGTGTGTGTTGTGTGTGTCCGTACATCCATCACCTTAACCGCTTGTCCTTGCAAGAGTCCTGGGGACAGGTCGCCAGTATATTGCAGGGTAGACATACAGAGACAAACAATATTCACACACAGTTACATACATGACACCCAGCCGACCCATGGATTCAAACCTTTCATTCTGACAGTCAGGAAAAATTGTTTGGTAACGTTTTATATATAATAAAGGTCTGTTTTAATTACGTCTGTCCCTGTACGTTTGAAAGACATGGAGAAATGAGGGGGTGTAAAGACCTCAACAGAACTGAACTTAGGCTTATATGCTATCACCTACGGCCAAACGTGAAGTGACATGACGGCCTTGCAACACAAGATGCTAGTAACTCTAAAAAATAAAATAAGTACATTATATACATATATATATATGTTGTTAAAAGAGACAGATCCATATCTGCCTCAGAAGAGAGTGCCTGCTGATTCCTCACTGTCCCTTACACTAATGTGATTCCACAGAACTCAAAGTACACATATGCAGTCATGATTACTGAAATTGTGTTCATCATATCCTGGAACCCATCATATCGTAATATCCCTGGTATCACAGTATGGCAGATAATGTTAATGTCTGTGAAACCCCATGATTACAAATCTAAACCTCAGACGTTTCTTTCATTTTTCCCCCCACAAATCCGCAGAAAAACGGCTGATGCAAGTGTGTGTGTTGTGTTGAGTTGTGCGGTGGTCAGAGGAAGCAGAAATATTTCATTTGGGGGAGAAGATGTGAAAGGACAGAAAAGAAAAGTAATGTCAGTCATCGTGACTTTAATACAGCAGCATATCCCGTGGGAAGTTGAAGGGAGTGGCAGTGGCTGGAGGGAGACAGGAGCTGTTTCTGATTCGCTGATACAGTTTTATTATCTCTTTGAGTCGTGAACAAGGTGCTGGCTGGCTGACTGAGGTGCCTGGCGGTATAGCCAGGGCTGATGGGGCTAATGGAATTCGAATGCTTGGGCCTCATCTCTCAGTTGTGATGGCTAGGTGACAGGCACTGATGGATCGCTGGAGCTGAAGGCTTGCCTGACAGTCACGCTCGGCTGATGAATTGTGAAATGAGACAGACATACAAAAGCTGTGGACAGCCCGGTTCTGGCCTAACCCCCCCTTGCCACATCCCTCCCTGGAGCACACACCACACCTTCCTCCTTGGTCAAGGAGTGTGCTTTCTATGACAGTGAGCACTGCGACACTCGCATCCATCTTCCACACTGACTTGTTGCTGGGTTAATGCGGGCGGCTCGGCTGGGCACCCCGAAGACACATGGCCCTGCCTTGGGACCTGGCCAAGTTCGGAAGTCTTTTAATGACAGACTGGAGGTATCTATCATGTTGACATTTCTCCTGAATGTAGTCCTTACACTATATTGCCATAAAGAAACGTCTAGCTGAGGTGTACACATCAAATAACTGACTTCAGTTCTTGTAGTTTTAAACCACAGGAAGCTGCAGTTACATAATCTCAACAAAAATGGTATTTGTATGGTGAAAAAGTATGTAATGAGAATCCAATAGAAAAGGGTGGACAAGGTGATAGAAAGGGATAAAACGTAAGCGTGACTAAACACACAGTGTAAGTTTAATTGTACTGAGTCCACCAGAGGGCTGCTGTAATTACAGAGCGTCCCATCATAATCATAAAAAAGGCGGAATTTAACAGTTTGATGGTGTTTCTTTTATGAAGCTATCTGAGCAGATGGTAGCTGAAGCATTCTAGATGCTTTTTCAGACTGAAGGCTGAGGATTAATGGAAATAAGCAGAGAGCTGGAGGATGTCAAGAAAACTGCTGCCTGTGGACATTAAAATGACTTATTACATGATTATACGAAGGCATATTTCTTTCTGTTTAATCGTCCCTCCCTGATCCTCCCCCCCTCCCCGTTTCTCTAATCTGCCCAGTGCCAGCTTTAGGTGTTTACGTGACCTGTAATTGTGGTCAAATTCACTGTGGGACTCAGGTGGTAGTGCACCGCTAACACACACACATACACTCATGTAGAGAGCTCTTCATGTCTGTGTTTGCCTCCATCTTGCTGTGTCTATTTTTTTATTCCCACAGTATGTTTCTCAGCTAAATGATATCCAGCGTTTAAACATTGCAGTCCTAATGTTCATGTGCATGTGCCACACAATAAACTGTCCATTTACATGGTTTTTATGAGCCAACAATAATGATCAAAATATCTAATAGGGCAGGGAGGTTGAATTAGGAGGAAAGAAAAAGGATGAAGAAACGCTTACTCTGCCTTCTATCCCATCTGTCTTACCTTTGTGTTTTATGTTTTTTTTTCTTTCAAATTGAAAAGTTAAATCCAGAGGTTAATGTTCATCACTTGAAGTGAGAGAATATATTGTTTTATGTTGACCTATGAAGTTTTTTTGTCTACAGGATCTTTTTTAGTAAATGTACACGTCTGCGGACGACTGCATTTGAAGTTCTAGTTTCATAATCATGATAAAATATGTGATATGTGATTGAAATAGTTCTGTGGATGCAGAACGAAACATCTCTACCTAAAGAAAGAAGTCCAGTTGCCATGACTAAACCTTCACCTGGATGAATGAGAATCTTCACAGACACGTATCATGCTGTAACCTTTCCTGTTAATGCGGGTCATGTTTTTTTTTTTACTAATAACGAAAATCACTGAGCAGGAATTCATCTTCATGCATGTTACAGTCCGTTAAAACAGAATGCAAAAGGCCATTAAAAGCTTTTAGGAATGTTTTTTTGAGAGTGAGTCAGCTTCCAATCAGAGTACGTATGATTTCCTACACAGTTGGGAAATGGAAACAAGTAGCTGCAGGTTAGTCCACTGACCGCAATTCACATCGCAACATAAATCTGTTCAAAAAATGTCAAAAGGTAACCGAGTTCTTTTAGTGACAGGAAATGACTGCACGGTGAGGTTGCCAGAAAAAAAACAGTGCAGAATTACAAACTCCAGAGGGCGTACCTTCTTTCAAGGATTGATGAGATGACGGGTGTTACAGTGACATTAGAAATGTATCTTTTAGAGGAAGCGCATGTATGTGTGGACGAGATGAAAGAGCGGCTACGCCGACTCCATCTGCACTGAGCAGAAACAAGATTCCTCGACACTGAATATTTTGCAAAACGAACCAGATTCTTTGCATCGTGATGTTATCACTTTAAATTGATCTACCGGCAGCAGCTAGTGAATTGGTTACCTTGAGGTGTCACCCACTCGGCATAGGACAGCTGTGATCTGTGTGAGGCACAGGGCTGCATTTAAACAGCAGGAAGGGAAAAAAAAAAGAATCACAGGTGCGTTGTCATTTGCTCACATATAAAGGTCGAGTGCTGTGATCTCTGCTGAACTACTCTTTCATCAACATGCAGCTTTCATCTGATAAGATGAATATGGTGGATCTTGTTCGCTGTCAGCGAAGTCTTCACCAGCATTCAAGTTAGCTGAGTCAGTGACAGCAGGAAATAACTCCTTGCATGAGGTGATGAAAATTTCATGAAATATACGTATAAGAGAGGGATGCAACCGTTTTGGACGACATTCAATTATTGTAGTTGATGGGATGGCAACCTGACCCCTCATCTACATGCCGGCGAGACGATATTAACTGAGATCGCTATACCTCATGTGTCAGGTCCCAGCAAAAATGCTCAGCAGAGGATATTTATCATTCATTACAAGTCATCCACAGCGCCTGTCCTAATTTCACTGCTGCTTCCACCTGATCAATGCTGTGTGCAAATAAGGAAGGACGACTCAGGCATCGATGTCTGATGAGAGCCGGGACTGGGACGGGCTGCTAGGAGAATGATATCTATATAAGAGGATTTGTCAGATTTGGTTTCTCAGAGTGAGGGCAGAAGAGCCTATAAAGACACTCGCCCTCCGTCCGGACAACATTAATGAAGATCAGCTGCTCTGAAAAAGTCGGGAACAAGGATGAGGACATTTAACACCCAAGAGGTACAGGGAGAGTTTAAAGGCTCGGATGATGAGTCATACTCAGGGAAGAAGGATCGCACATGCACACTCACCTCTTCAACACCCCCCCGTGAACGCTGTGGACCAGATCAGAGAGAACATGAGGAAATGATTCACAGCTCTGACTGGGACAATGGCAGCAAGTTGAAAGGTTGTGACATTAAGATAAATACAGATTCTCCAAAATGAGAATGTTCACATACACCCTTGTGACTGCTGTGAAGTTCTGATTTGATGAGCAGATACGGTGTATGTGACTAAGCATGAACACAATTCAGCTCTGATATCAGATAATATCTAACGTTCTCTAAAAATAATACCAACTGCTTCATTCAGATTTTCTTTTGCTCATGTTCAGTTTGTTACTAAATCCATTTTAGTAATTTATTATTCTTTTGCATTTACAGTAGCTGCTCAAAAACATTAAATATATAATTATATAATTTTTAATTGGGCCACACCTTTAATTGAAGCTTCAAGTTAGTGTGGGGAGCATGCAGTGGTACAGCGCATCATCATAGTCTCAATAAATGTTCTTTGTTGTTTGTCAACTGTCAATGTTCTATTTGGTTATCTATTTGAATAAATAAAAAGCAATCACAAATATATGTGTAGGAAATGTGATAGCAGCTGGACTAGACTGGGTTATTAATGTCAAGATGATTTGACTATATGTTGACCAGTAACAGCAGTTTTAGATGCCCTCTAACCACATATTACCACTAGTATTAATCAAAGCACCATTATCATGCATCATACAGCTTTAAAATGATAAATTAACATGAAAATACACAGTGATTTACTATTTATAAGTAAATTTCACCCGTCTCTCCTTCATCTGAGAACATGAAGTCACGCAGCTCATTCTGCACTGTCTCAGGTTGGTAAATGGTAAATGGTCTGCACTTACACAGCACTTTTCTACCTATACTGACACTCAAAGCACTTTACACTGCTTTGTATTCCCCCATTCACACACACTCACACACACTGATGGCAGAGCTGCTGTGCAGCTGACCTCCCACACCGAGGGCAACATGCCAGGATTTTCTGAGTGTTCACTTTCATTAAGACCACGCAACACGGAGTCAGACGCAGCACAGAATATAATGCAGTCTGTTATCTTAGACTAAAAGTGTTGGTTTTTGTCCCCCTCCTCATTATAACATCTCATTATACTCTGTCCTGTAGCTTTCATTAGCTGTGTAGTGATATTCACATTGATGATCATTGTAAGATACATAGCAGTTAGCATTTTTCATGTAGCAGCTGGTCTCTTCATGTTTTCTCACTTCATCAGGTAAATGTATTAAATCTGGATTACCTATCGTTCTTTTCTTCACAGATGAGAGTCTCAGGACAGACAACTGGAAAGGACTTCTTCTCAGAATGACTGAGTAAAATTTCTCCCTCTGTCTTGTGTTATTTATCTCATTGTTATGTCCACTGGTGAGGTCCACAATGTTTAATCTAGTGAGGGAATTTCTCGTGCCGAGGCTTCTGAGCGTGTGTCGAGTAATCAATGGAATTTCTTGCAAAGCATCTATTGAGGCCTGCTGTGATGATGTATGGGATGAGGTATAAAGCCTCGTTTGTGGGATGTACCACGTGATTCACGGTTTGGCGTGCCGTCCAGAGTATATAGGGTAGTGAAATGCAATGGAGTGTCTCAAAGACACACATAAATATTAAGTGGATTTATTCAGTGCAGTTTGAAAACTACACACATAAAACTAATGGCATGTTAGCTTGACGCACAAAGACAACACTTAGTTCCCTGGCACTTTTTATTTCCATGCCAAACTGTGGAAAGACGTTTTTTTAAGAACAGGAACACATCTGCCTGCCTTACTGCCTTTGACCAGCAGGGGGATTGTGAGCACATGAAGCCAGAAATGAGGCCTCGAGAAATGAACAATTTTGCGAACCAATGGCTGTGAAGCTTCAAAGCCTCACAAGGCTTCATCTGGCCATCACTAGTTTCATCTTTTCCTGTGGGGTTCTTCTGTAAAAATAATATGTTCAGTACTTAGCTCCCTCACTATTTAAGCCCGTGCACTTTCTACCTTCCTTTGTCAGTTCATACCTGTGATGCCACATTTTATTGTTGCCTTGCCTCGACCTGTCATTTTTCTCCTCCTCTTGTAAGTTTCTGGTTTCTCCTTTCTTCTTCTCTTATCTCTGCCACACTATTGTTTCCTCCCTTCCTCCACTTTTCGTTCCTACTTCAGTTCTAGTGTTTATTTCAGTGTTGTAGTTTTGCTTCCTTCTTGAGTGATCTTTTGTTATTTAATTATTTCTCTGTTTGAACCCTCCCTTGTCCTGGTCTGCCTTTGGGTCCACCATCCGTTAGACGCTACACGACAAGGTCTAAGGACCTTTACTCTCCCTAAGGAACAGGACATACACAACCAGTTTTAATGTTTTTCTAAAATTATTAAATGTGATTCTTATCTTCTTCTTCATGTGCGACTTGTGTGGCATCGCCCAAGCACCCTCTTTTGACATCATGAAATGTGACTGACATTTCTGGTAAACCCATTAACTGGGTGGGCTCTGCCACCAATTTGTTGTTGAGCAAACATATATTCTTGAGCTTTACTCAACAAAAGGGATACCCCAAACACTCACTGTGTGGTGTACCTATTGTGTTGAAGCTGAATGGTACACCAACTGTCCACCTCCCATCTCCTCTAATACTCACTTAACTGCTCAAACATCCCACATCTGCTGTGCAGAAGCACAAGTATCTATGAAAAACCAATTAATGCTGCCTGGAGCTAGATGTTTAAAACACCATGTTTGCTTAAAAATTACAGGATCGAGGTTCAGACCACTGTGTACCTAAAGTCTCCCCCAAACTGTGAGAATCACACCCCAGAGGGATCAATTAAAAACTTGATGCATAATCTGCGTGAGCACTGAAAGAAGAAAGAAAGAACAATGTGGATATTCATGAAGTGAGCTCTAGTGTGGGTGTTGGCGGTATCGGTGGTGCTGGCAGTGGGTGGTAGTAGGGTGAGGAAAGCTTGTCACATTTCTTTCGCTTCTTTCCGTCTCTTATTAAGACCCAACAAACTGGCATCATTGCAGAAATGCTAAAAGGGAGCAAAGGAGCATGCAGTAACATTGCGGATCGGTGTTACTGCTACACTTCCTCCTAACTGGCCCCATTGTACTTGTGTCTTAAACAGACGAGCACGGAGAGAAAAAAACATGCAAAGTTGTGTCACATACATAAGAAGAATTGAAACTCATTGTATTTGTCATAGCGTTTTCACCTCATTCTCAGTTGCTCTCTATAGGTTGACCCTTTGAAAGGTTTCCAACCACATATGGACAGAGAAGTGGACATTTGCAGAAAACAGAAGATGCTGGTTGAGGGCAAGTGATGTTGCCTCTAACTTTGTACTGCAGATAATTATGTGCTGGGTGATTTCCAGAACTCTGTTGGATGGACAAACAGGCAAGCATCAAATAGAGATAAGCTCCCTGTGAAAAGATCCCACCAGAGAATGACACAGTGAAATGAATCCACACATTTTTCCACAGATTTATGGTAACTCATTAAGTATTCTCACACTTTAAGCTCAGTTTCCTGTGTTCATCTACATTAACACAATGGCACGTGAAGTTCAGAATGGGTTTAAACTGAATTTTTGAAATTGTGTTTACACAGATTTGGAAATCTTAAGTTCAGGGGAGCTGAGCCAGCTAAACACAGAGAACTTCTTTAATGTGCTCAGGAACTCCAATAAATGTTTAAATAGGTTTGGTACAAAGACACAACATGGTTTTTAGTGAGTAGCACTGAATACAAACAGTAAATTTAGTTTTTTTTTCAAAAATGTATTCCTCAAGGTCAAATGGTTTTTATGCATTTAATGAAAGAAATCATTATTTATTAATCGGATTAATGTATAATTTATTTCAGAAAATGTTATTTTGTCATTATGGTCAGGCTATATATCACTTCACATACACAATTATTATAAATGGAATCTTAAAAAATTAAGGAAATACTGATTTCATGGCAATTAGATTTTTATTTTTTCCCTAATTGATATGCAAACAAATGCAGCACGGTGGTACAACATCTACTGATTCATCTCAAGTATTATGTAGGAGGAATTTATAATGAAAGCCAGACAGGTATATTACCAACATCTAGTAAATGTACCATGTTGACCTCAAACTTTAAAGATATGGAACCATAAGAAACATATGTTTGCCCGTTCCCAACACGTGGGTGAGAATTTGCACGTTGTGATCTCAGCTTTTTAAAACAATATGGCAAATGATGTCATTTTATATTTTATGTGCATTGTACCCTATCTCTTAATAAATGTGTCAATGAAGGCACGACTGGAACTAAATCATCTCACACTGGTTGCATTTCCAATTTGTACCAGTTAAAAAGATTTCATCCAAAATAACCCGAAAATCAGTCAGATACACAGAAACTACAAAGTTTAAACTTTGCTGTAATAAATGATTTAATTATTTTTTTTAGGCTACAACTGTTTCATCTAATCCCAACCTATTGCATGCAAACGCTTTTTTTATATATTCCTTTTCATTATTTTGCTCATCAAATAATTAATAATCCATTTCCTGCAGACTTTTAAAGGCAGCTCCTGAGACCAGCTAGATACTGTTACAGCACAGCAGCACCAGGTCGTAGCACTGCATGGACAGCATGATACAAAACCAGAGCACAGGTAACATTACAGTAAATAGCATAGTCAGGCATATGTTGGCTATTCCCCTAAGAACCAAAGTGGATTCCCAGGAGTTCTGGCATGCTGATCTGCTGTAGGAGAGTTAGCCAGCTGCGGCTCAGCCATATGTTTTCATGTTATTAAAGGGATTGCCCTGGTTCTACCTGATGGACCACATGGAGATAGTACAAACCAGCAACAGCATTTCAAAGTGACCTAGAAACTATTCTGAAACAGGGCTTCTCCGCTTTGTGGAAGTTAAAAAGAATTCAGATTAGGCTATTCCGACTACCAGACATGTGTCGGAGATGGAGCAATAGCAGACAACACAAGTGGGCAAGAGGACAGGTGACAACACGTTTGTTTGCACCCTTGATTGCAGTTAAGTTGAAAGGAAATCATTTTTAGAAGACAGATTTGAAGACATTTTAAATTATTCGGTTACTCCTCTTCTGAAACTTGGCAATCGAACCGGAATCTAACGGAGCGGCATCTCACTTGATGAAGGCCAAACACCTCAGAAACAAGCAGGAATTGAAGACAGCTGCGGTAAAGGCCTGGCACAGCATCACCAGGGAAGAGCGCTGGCATCTTTCTTCACCTACCTGAGTTCTTAAAGTTAGTTATTAATAGGCTTTTGTTGAATGTTTTTGAATGTTTCCCCTTGGATGTTACGTTGCTGACAGAGCACAAAACTCTGTGTCCATAAAAACCTGTAGTTGTGTGAATATTCTGCCCAGTGCTCATGTGTGAATGCTGACAAAGGCTTGTGCCACATGGGCCAACAGAGGAGGGGATTTCATAGCTGCTACATGTGTTCATCACAACGTTTTTATATAAATATAGGTGGGCACAAAGGCCCAGCAGTGTGTCTGTGTGGTCTCCACAGAGCGTCTCAAAAACAATATGAGGCTTGAGATAGGTAAATGTCCTCAGCTAGTCTGAAGGCCTTTTGGTGGGCAGCCTCCCGCTGCCACTGTTTGGTATGCAGGTGCTGAGATGCGGGTTGATGGTCTGCGGCTCCCTCACCGACTAGAAAGCGCTCCTCTGTCTCTCTGCCTCTCTCTCTCCGGGCTAATTGACTGTAATGAAATTGCCGGAGACAATCTTGAGACCAGGCTTAATTGATAAAGGGAATCATGGAAATGAAAAAAGAAAAAGAAGTGAAGGTGACAGAATGCAAAGACATTTCCCTCTATCTCTGTGAAAATAATTGCTTCTGCCTCTCTGCATATGAGATTGGAGGCAATGAGGATGGCAAGGGGATAGCAGTGGTGTTGACTCAAGGTGTAGCAACGGTGTAATGTCTATCCTCCAAAATCTCCTTCAGCAAACTGCAAGCATTTAAAGCACACAAACTTTAAACCACAAGATAATTCAGCTTGTAATCCGTTCCCTTTGTCCATTACAGGTCTGTGACAGTAAAATATGGATGTTCCGTTAGTACGTATGGTGATGTATTAGAAGATACTGCACTTACAAATTAGAGGTTGTGACATGGTAAAGACTGGAATACAGAGGTGATTTGATGTTTTGCTATAGAAATCAGACGATTACAGTGGCAAGAAAAAGCATTTGAACCTTTTGGATTTAATAATTGGTTGAACCTCTTTTGACAGGAATTACCTCAAACAAGCACTTCCAGCAGCTGAGGATGAGACCCGCACAGCGTTCAAGAGCAATTTTGGACCATTCTTTCACACAGAAGTGCTTCAGCTCAGACATATTATTGGACATCTGGTGTGAGCGGCTCTCTTGAGGTCACACCACAGCGTCTCCATCGGGGTGATTTCTGGGATCTGGCTGGGCCACTTTAATGGGAGGACTTTCTTTTTAGGTTTTTTTAGTCACACTATAAAAGATTTCATTATTTATGGTCATCATGCTGCATCGCTTGCTTTCTCCACAGCTGGGGGACAGCTACCCCCACGTTGTCTTGTTGTTTGTCAGATGGTGATGGTGTGTGAATAATGACTGAAATAAAGTATAGTTCACACCTGTGTATCCAAAGCACCGTAACACACAGCACATTGCACATCACTTGGGTTAAATGATTTGATCTTTTGCAGCACATAAATCAGTTATTACATGCCATCCTTACTGATAATATACAGAACACTGTGCACTCACACAGTTTTACATACCTTTTCACTTGGGAGATTGGACGTTTTGTCAGCTTAAACACAATGAACCCAGTCCCACACAGATCAATTGAGGGGATCATAAAGCAGAAAGCACTTTAACAACTTTACCAGAAAAAGGTCAGCTACCTGCCAGTTGCCATGGATACTATCACTTGACATATGCTTCTGCATTAGCATTAAGCAATGCAGGGGACACATGGATCACTTTGGTGTCTGTGTTGTCTTCTCTTACCCAGCAAGCTAATTTCCCATAAACTCCGTATATTACTGTAACAAGTTCACTGGCGACTGCAGCGTTCTACTTTTCAACTGTGGCTAGGTGTGCTTGTGAAGGAGGTCAACAAAAAGGACTATATGCTGCCAATGCGGTGACTGCATGAACATCTGTGATGGGGAGCTGCCGCAGTTGGCAGGAGCCGCTGCCAGCTGTGTAGACCTAAGGATCTGCCTGTCCCACCGGAGTGCCAGGCCACAATGCTGCGGCGCGCAGCAGAATTGCAAAGCGCTGTCATCTCATCAGAATATCACTTCGCTGCCATGCAAGCTGCTTGCTGCCAACACCTGGACTCCTCAGTGCTCGGGGAATAAACGGAAGAGAAACACAACCACAGCAGCCATTGGCAGCTTTGAACTAGCAAAGTGGACTTGAGGAAAGTTTGGAATATTGCTTTCCATTCTCCAAGCGTTTAAGTTTGACTTGACTTGAAAGAATGAAGCAGTAGGGTGTTGTTAGGCCACAAGCTCAGACAGATGGATTTTGTGCAGCACTTGAATGTAACTGCTCATTATGAAGACAGTTAGAGTGTTCTGAATAGAACAATTTGGATTGGAACAAAAATATAAAATGTCGTAATCTGTTACCGCAACATAAAAATATATCAACACTTTCCTCATCCACTTCACTGCAAGCGTGATGGTTCACCTTTAGGTGAGTGATTACCCCTCACGAGTCATTCGTTTTCATTGAGGAGCGAACAGGTCAGGCGCTCTGGTAGTCAGAGCAGGACTTGTTCATTAAACAGGACCAGTTAGTCTGTGTGTAGAGTTAATATAGAGCTGTTTGCTTCATTGCTGAAAATGACAGCTCTGACTTCTCAGTTGTGGCAGAAAAGTGGAATCTTGCTGTGAGGGTTCCACGAATTACTGTGCATTTTGCTGAAATTATGTGAGGAAATTAGAATGGCAAAGTAAGCCGGGTGATGAACTAAGCAATGTTAAATGCATATTATACTGTACACCATGCTATTCTGCGCCACATACTGAGATGGTAAACAAACACACCTGGAGGCGCTATTGTACTCTCTGGGAGGCGGAACATAAGAACGGCAGCTGCAGCCTCTATGTGTCTGTTTTAGTGTTGATACTGGAGAACTTTGCAAAACACTGGATTATGACAAGCTGCTTATTAAATATCTCTGATACTAAATTGTAATCTCTTTAGTTTACTTCCATACATTCTTCCACATTACAAGAAAAAAGGTCTTTTTCACCACAGCCTGAATGTACCGTGTCTCGTATCTGGTGAAGTCCTTCAGCATGGAGAGGTTACCTGCATCCTATGTATACTAAACGTACACTCACCACGTTTGTGGAATGCACATGCAGTAATGTATGCATGCTGCTAAATAAACAGCCACAAACAGTATTGAAGCAGGAGAAGGAAACGAACACAAAAAAACCCGTGCAGCAACTCATATCCAGGTAGTACAGTGGTTGTTGTTTTAGCAGTTGTTATAAAGGCTATACTGCTAACTAATGGCTCGTCCAGGCCTCGCTCTAAGCTATATCTCCGACCTTTTAGCTGATTCGAAGTGCAGCCCAAGGTACCTCAGGCAATGCTGTGTTGGCTGTTCATAAGTGAAGACGAGTGAGGGTCCCGAGGCTTCAGAACAACCTGCCTGAGGTGAAAAATCCTAGACCAGTATTATCGGTTAATAAACTCTCAAACCCACATGAGCAGACAGGCCTTGTCGGAATCGAACTCTCGGGTCCTGAACATTAAATCACATGTTTTTACTGAAGTGACTTCGCTGTGTGTTGAGGATTTTGTTCTACCTAGGTATCATTCCTAATGTGTCACCATCATACCAGACACTGATTTTTAAGTACAAGTGAAACAGAGAACATTGTGTAAAAATATGAAACACTTTAAAGGTGTACTAAAAATAACTAAATCATAATATCTAGGACAAGTGGAGAATAAATCTAAGCCCTGCAGATTGACATTCATTATTATGAAAACAGCTGAAGCTCTTTGTAGCTCATAAACAATGTCATGGTGGGCATGGGACCCACAATGCGTCTTTGTACTGTGAGAAGAATTAAGCCTCCTCGGTTTGATGAGACAGCTCATCAAATGTGCTTTGAGTGGATGCAATCTTTACATGGAAATACAAGAAAGGGGCTCTTCACTTCTAAAGTTGAGGTGGTATCAAACAAGCAGCTGGAACTCGAGGCTAGCTAGAGCGTGAGGCAAGAAAACAATAGCATCGCTGAATATCTCATCCGAGGCCAAGGTCACAGAAGCTAGCTGAGCAGAGACACGGGGAGGAACAGCGGGGGGCTAAACTGAAATGATGATCACCTGCATTGTGTGATACTGTGATCCCAGGTGTGACTCTGTTGGATGGCAAAGAGCAAGTGGGTCAAAGGTACGGAGGTGTGACGATGAGAAAGAAACAAGAGTTGTTCAAATGAATTCTGGCCTGTTCCGCTTGGTACCTTTGGAATAAGGAGGAGAGGAGTGTTCAAAGATGCTAGTTAGGGTGATGGAAATGGCGATGTGATCCTCCATTATCTGTCTTCCTTTTCTCATAATGTACCTTTCCCTCTAACCCATCGATTGCGGCCACTGGATTTTGTCATTAAATCAATTCTTCCTGGAAGAAAAATGGTTTGTGTATGAACAGTCCTTGCCCTTACTATCAATGACAGCCCCAGCAGCGGTATTGAAATGGATAAGGATGAAACCGGAGTGTATAGAGCAGGAAATTTATTTTCTGCTTGCTCGAACCATTCTATTAGGCATGCATGTTTGTTTCCAAATAGGACGGCGTGCCACGTGCACGTGGGCCACCAAGCACAATATTTCCTGACAGTCACTTATTCTTGCTCCTTTTCAAGGATGAAAGTAATTTAAGAAACCTTCTATCCACTCCAAAACAAAATCCACTGAGGTAAGAATTCTTTTTGTTTGTGCAACAACAAAGATCAACTTTGAACTGGTTCAACAATATGACAGCAGGACAGCAGGAGGAGACGTGGAACTTTGAGAGGTAACACAATGTCTATCAAAATGTTTCTAATGTATCGCACTGGTTACTCATGGAGGAATACGTTACTGAGCACCGCTGCTCCAACAGTGTATAACCTAAACTAGACTCAAAGGTCACTTAATGTAGCTCAAAGATTCATTTTAAAAAACAGGTATTTAGACTGAAGCAGCACCAGTGCCAACATTAGACAGAATAGTCCTCTGAAAAGAAGATGTCACTCAAGGAACCCGCACAGCTCCTAACATCTTATCATGAAATCCCAGTAGGAACATTTCATTGTCATCCTCCGCAATACATCATCAACTTATTTGACATACTGAAACAGCAGAATGGGTATGTCAATCTGCACAGAACCACTGTGATACTCCTGACATCTACAACTGATTTCTCCTGTCTCACTACTTCACTGATGCCTTTTTGTGTTTTGTTTTCAGCACAGAGAGCCACAAAGAGACGCACGTGCAGCACAGTAGAGCTCTTCTGCCACCAAGTGGACAAGTCCATTCAAGTTGAGTCTGAAAAGTGCACATTCATTCACACGTGCCTTTTGATACACATGCATAGGAAAAATTAAATTTGGCAGGATAATTGTGCAAAGTCATCCTTTTTTAAAAAGTCTGACTAGGGCCAGCGGTGAGACATGCTCGAAGCACCTTGGTAAAGAGCATGAGGGCAGACACGAAGCCTTGCACAGGAGGCAGTCAGATTAGCCAGGCTTTTGTTTCACCATGAAAAGTTAAAGTTTCACTGACTGTGTCCAATTTGCCCACTCTGACACCCCCCTTTGCTTTTAATTAGCGGTCTCAGGGGGACCCTTATCTGTAATGGACTATGCACTTAATGAGGCTGTTATTAAGTCGTTTTCCTCAGGGCTGATAGACTCGCAGCCACCTATGGCATGTAGGCTGATAATACTGAACCTCAGTTAATTCCAGCTCTTTTCTTTTTTTTCATACCCCTAAAGGTGTACTGAGAGGTTTTTAATCCCCCGGCCAAACACGCAGATAGTCATGGTGGCAGCTGAACAGAGCAGTGTGGGAGAAAAATCCTGATGAAGATGAGGTTAGGAAAAGTAATGGGTTTTGCTCCTTCCCTCACTCAGCTCTTATGCGGTAAGGTTTTGTTCTAATAACTGGAGGAGGGGATGGCTCAGAGTTGGTCTTTCAGAAATCTGGCTGGCTGGCTCACAGGGTGGTATGATCTGTTCTAATGAATTAAACTTGAAGTGAATGGGTGCTTTTAGGGATGGAGCAGAGGCAATCTAGGGTGGGAGGGTTCTGCCTCAGAGCCCATGTAGTGGGAAGTCCGCTCGGTGGCTGCAGATCATGCTCAGAATGTAGAGACCGGGTCTCTGTGCTGCAAGGGCCTGATGGTACGACCACTTTTCTAGCTTATAGTGGATGCAGCATGCTGAAGTAAAGCTCTCTGCGGGAAACACTGACCTCCGCAGAAACACCCCAATCAGATCAGCTTCACATGTGTGGTGTTTATAGTCTGTGTTCCATCTAGGCATATTCCACCATTGCCTGAAATTCTTTCACCAGAGGTGAACAGTGTGCTGAGAATCAAGATGATAATAATAACAATGATAATAATCCTGTATCAATGAAGCTCCATCAAAGATAAAACCCAAATTAAGCAAAATATGGATGTAAGCTGCCAGTGTCAGTGTAAGTAAAAGCGTCTTCAGGCTGTGCGCACAATGACCACACAATGGACACATAGCCAGACCTGCAGCTCTACGGACTTTTCCTGAACTGAACAAAGACGTAAACCTCCTGCTCAATCTGGCAGGTGGCTATTTCAACACTACAGCTTCTGTAGGAACGCTGTTTGAAGTTCAAAAACCATGAACACTATCCAGTTCAGACAGCTCAGGGTTGTGTCCAATGGATGCTGCAGCTCAGCTTACTCCTCTTCTGCTGTGGTGAAAATGGAGATGACCATTGCTATATATAGGCAGAGCAAACTGGGTCTGACAAATAAGACATTTTGAAACACTTTTGTTTTCAATTGCAAATGTTAGTCATATATAAGAGTGCGTATATATGTTGATTAGCTAATTTAGATGGCTTCTTCACTATGACCAATCTGCAACAATGACGATGCTGTAGCGGTGAACCAAGCTCAGCGCTGCCTTCCTGCTGCATCCATGTGCTTCCCAGACAAATTCCTATTCAACCTTAATTATGTTTAAAGTGGCAGCTGCATGCGTGCAGCAGACAACTCATTAGTACTGTTGTTGAAGTGTGACAGACATTGTTACATATTTTAACTCACATTGTGAAGAAATGTGATAAACTAGAACCAACAATGTTCCATAAGCACATTGGTTTGTAATGAAGACACAAATCAGGAAAAACAGCTCATGTATGTTTAATATAGTGAAATATAGTTACATTTAAAAAGAAAAAGAAGCTGTGTTAGCAAACATAACTCAATATTCAAACTGGACTAAATGTTTTCAGCACATAATGAATCCACATTTGGCCTCCAGTGATTGGTACTTACTCATGGTAGACTACAGTGTGGGTTCACAGTACCAGTGCAATGCTGTGACACTAGATATACATATTTAAGATATACATGTTCCTGGTCTCTTTCTAGACACACTTACTACAACATAGCTGCCATTTTTTGAAAGGCTTTACAAAATGTGTTTTTGCAGCTTGTCAACATAAATTTCAGCCACACAATGCTCAGTGTAACAGCGGTGCACAGGAGACTGTTAACAAGTAAGTGTGTAAGCACAAGGAGCACATAGGAACAGAAAAACGAGTCTAGGCAAAGATTTCCAAACAGCTAACAGGCTATTGGATGAAACCGAAGATGAAGCCACAAGGTCTGATTAGCTGATGCTAAGACGGGGACTAGGCAGTCAATGGATGAACAGAGGGCCTTATCTCAGTCGGTGTAGGTATGGTTAGCCCTGTCCACACTGGGAAATTCAAGTCTGCCACAAACAGTACTGTGCTGTTGATCATTAAACGTGAAGCCAGTGACTTTGAAGACATGATAGCCACTTCACAACTAATCGCTTTTCCAACTCCTTTTAAAGGAAAATGAGCAAACAGTTTCAGAAATCTGGATTTCAAATCTGGAGTCTATTGACCATGATGATGCATGATGTTTCAAGCTTTCTAATGTCTCCTACAATGCCAAACTGCTATACATCATCATGACCATAAGCTGCTTCTTCAAGCATTTGGCTCCTCACTTGAACAAGCAGTTAACTTAGCGAGGGGGAAGCGATGTTCATGGATCTTATGTTCAGCTTATCGCACTCACACTGCTGCTTGTTCCCATCAGAACAAGTCATTTCTTTCACTCCTTTTTTTCTCTGGCTTTCACTTCAGAATGTGGAAACCCATTGTTGAAAAATAAAACTTTCAATTTATTTTGCATGACACATTTGCATAAAGATTTCTTTTATTAACTACTCTGAAACTGCATCATCAGACAGCACTTATTTTGGAAAACTAATTCTTGTGTATATTATATTTGACTTTCAGAGGTCAGAGATTTGCATATGAACACTGTGGACATGACTCTATCAGTATTTATATTTTAGCAAACTCGTTTGCCTTCTTACATTAGACGTCCCCATATTGCCCTGCCTGACTTTGTGTCCGTTGCTTATCTTACGGACGACACAATAAGTCAGACCCGAGCAGTATTGATGGATGGCCTTGCTTGCATTCATCCATCAGTCTGCTTTGCAGGAAAAGTTGATTATAATGACCTACTGTAAAATGTAGCAACTGTGCTTGTACTTCTCTTTCAGTTTCAGCAGCGACTGATTTTATTTTTCAGTTGTCAAAGTATTTTATTGAACAGTAGCCTCACATGGTTTGTATTTGAACATGTGTTGTGATTTTTTCCAAGGCAATCAATTTCTTCAATTGTACTGAGTAAACACAACTTCCAGCACGACGACTTCTCAAATTTTTAAGAGCAGATAGGGAATAGCAACGTTCAATCTGCAGTCCAAAGCCATCCAAATGCTTAATTCTATTATCAGCTATACCTTCTTATGTCATCTTCAGATACAAAACAGAGCAGGCAATCGCAAACTAATCCCAACAGTGTTCTAGTACTGGGTGCTGCATTGTCCATGCCTCACTGTGAGGTATCAGGAAGAAAAGAGCATTTAGCATAGTAAATGTCAGCGAAGCAAGAAGGGAAAAACAGCTCAGTGTTGTAATCACTTCTGATAGCTTGTCAGTGCTGTCCAGTATTAGGTTTAGAAAGCTGTCGTGCAGACAGGACATTTAGTTTTGACACAAAGACAGGGCTAAAAAAATGAAGACAGAGAGAGGTATAATCAAGTGCTCATGCCGCATGCAGCTCTGTCTTACCTGTTCAGTAATCATTAAAATTACTCCGAGATTGGAACAGTTTTTACTGCAAACCTTGATGTCAACAAATCAAAGCAGCAAATGATTGCGCAGCACGTTCAGGTAATGCCACATTAATTCCAAGGCTGACAGCACTCTCATCAGGTTGATTTTTCTCTCCATCCACAATCACGTCAGAGAGCCTGGATGAAATGATATGGTATTGATCAGTCATTGATTAATGAAATATGCAAACTAAAGCGACACCAAAATCACACTCATTTTTCCTGCTTTATTCTCAGACAGTTCTGTTTGTGTCCATGTGATGAAGATAAATCATCCCTGTCTGCCTTTGCCCGGCAGAAACAGAAGATGGGGCTGCTGCTCTACAAGACATATCCCTGGGTTTGGCAGCCCTGTTTCTCCCTGTTTCTCCCCGTTTCTCCCTGCTTTCATGCACAGTTTCCCGTAGCATGTAATTGTCTTTTTTTGGCTTTAGCATTCAATCAAAACCTATCAGAGTCTCTGACAGGCAAAAACAGTCCATGGGCAAAGCAACGCTCAAATTCAGGCTGTTTTTTGGTAAAGTAGGGATGCCTGGATCTCCCTCATGTATGATAACTAGACTGAGAAAAACAACATTTATTCAGCAGTGTCAGATAGCTGCAGGGGACTGGAGAGTGCTGTCTAATCTAACAGCAAGCATCCGCCCTGCGTGTAAGCTATGAATAAAAGAATGGGTGCATGCACCCTTTTGCTCTTACTCGCAACATCTTTTTTTTGTTAAGGGAGGGAAAACAAACAACATTTATTAACATAGAATTCAGTTCACAGAACTGTGCCCTGCAGGACATGGTAAGTAAATAACCAAGTAATCACTTTGAAGTTTTGGATATATGGAGAGTGCATGATGAGGTGAAGTTCAACTGGAAATACATCCACTTCTCAAACAGTACGAGCTCAGCATAATGCATATGTTATTTCTTACTGTTACATGTCAGGATACAGGTGCACATATGAAAATCAAGGTTGTTATACAATGGAACGTAGTGACGGGGGCCAAAATCCACAGGCTTTGTTGTGTGCAGCATTGTTTGAGCTAATACGAGGTGTGTGTAGTCAGAGATGATCCAATCGCTCAGATATCTTAAAGCTGTGAAATGCCCTCTGTGTGTTTCACTGCTTAAAGTAACGGAGACAGGTCATTTTGTCCACTTCACAGGACTTATTTAAAAGTCATCATGTCATCTAAAAAAAGTGACCATCATTTGCACTGTACATGTGCAGCATGTGCGAGGGCTCTCTCTTTGGTTTCCATGCGTGTCCAAGCCAGAGACTGGACAAACAGATGACAAGGCAACAGATTCTCTCTAAAATGACGATTAGTAACCAAATTATATTATGTGTGCGTGTAGTAGAGCAGCAGTAAAATCATTTATTACACATTTCTTATAAACTGTTAATAAAGTTTAGTATTTTTTTAAAGAGTTTTCTGCTTTTATTTCACTTTTTATGGCAATTGTTCTGTCTTATATAGCTCAGGGCTACATTTAACTGCAAATCCCCTTCAGCTGAGCCACAGGGCTGCATCCTCAACTTCCCTTTGTGTGCGTCTGTGTGTAGGCTTTAGCAGTTTGGAGCTATTTGAATAAATATATTTTTGGCACACTGCTGCACAAAGTCATGATAGGAAGGTTTTAAAAAGAAAAGCTGTGTTCCTCCTCCTTGACAACTCTGTCAGCTGGGATCTGTGCTGATCTTTGGTCACCTGCACACCAGTCAGTCATCCGTACATCTTTATACATGAAGCTGTCAACATGACTGAGAGCTACCGTGTGCACTGTGAGGCTGACTTTATTACCATTCCTACAAATGCAACCCACGGTTCACGTCCAGTGACAATGCAAGCTCCGGTGAGTTCAAATGACTGCAGGAAAAATGGCCTTTTCTCTGGAGCATTTGTATCCAGCATTTGCATTTGACTGTTCCTTTGTTTCTTTGCCACTGAATAAACCTGTAGTTAGTAATGGGAATGCCTCAGCATGGGAAGTAGAACTTGACAGGACAGAGATTTAGAAGCAGTCCAGCTGGATAAAAATGGCCTTTTTTTTCGGGAGCAGACAAGAAACCACACAACAGGGATGTTTAGGCACTTTTGTTCACCAGTCAACGTGCTTATTCTCAGCTCCCACAGGAATCCTACATTGTGTGGGCTTCTGCCACACCAAACAGTGCAGTTTGTATGTCCTCTCCATCTTTCAAACGCTCTCAACATGAATTGCTTCTGGAAAGAAATGTGGAGGGAGAAGATGTGCACCTTCTCAGGAGTAATACAGGGTTGCCAACACTGCATCTGGCTTTTCACGCTTTTAGCCTTTGCTTTACACTCTCGAGTCTCCAAAGCAGATGATGCACTGAAAGGGATGATGGATTGTTTAAAAGTAGAAAACCAACAATTAGGATTGATCCAGTGAAAAGGAGGAGAGAAAATTGAGGCCAGGATGTGATTTACTGTGCGAAGTACAGCAGGTAATGAGAGTCCACACACAAATGTTTGTGAGTGCTCTGCAAGGTTATTTTGTTGGTCATATTAAAGCTCAACTGCTGAATGTAACTAGTCATCCAGCATAGTTGGAACCACAGGGCCACTTTGTTGATGCTACATTAAAGCAGCACTCTGATAACTAATCTCACCCTTATCTGCTTTTTGTCTAAATGCTGAGAACACTAGAATGAACTCAGACACGTTTCTGCCCATTTTCACGCGCAGCTTACTGAGCATGCCGGTTGTTGCCTCGGATTTGTGTCCCGCTCATCGCGCGGCTCATCAACACACACAAGATTCACTGAATCATTTCAACAGGCACTCTGATGCGAGCCGGACGGCAGACCGCGCTCTGACTCGCTGAGGCTGCATGTCATTTCAACAAATATCATTAGACAAATGCAAAACAACGCTTCTGTGTTTGGCCACCACCTATCCACACCCACTTATGCAGATGTCACTCTTATGTCGGTCATTTTTTCTATGGCCCCTAGATGTTGCCAAACACTTATTTCAAATAAGAACGCTACTGGCCCGCTGCTAGGTCCTACTGAACCGTAACTATATGTGATCATTTATTTAGAAATACTTTTTCTTTCACAATAATCTGACAGCCCTTTTATTTCATACATAGTATATGAAGAGCTTCTACCATGCTACATTTATTATACAATGACACTTTTCTATTGCAAAAGTAAGTTAGTCTTTAGGGACGTTGGGAGAGAAACACATTTCAGGTTTGCTGCATATATTTTAACCTGTTAAATGAATGGTTTCAAGTGATACGTTTAAAAATCTAATTTCCTTTCTAGTGTAGCAAACGGCATCATTATTTCTTGTTCTGAAGCTGGCTGAAATGTTCAGACAGCACTTTTATTCCCCCCTTTGTCTGCAAGTGAAAGTCTTCCAAGCTAACAACTGTACTCTACATTGTGTGCCAACTGATCATGTGGGAAATGTGGTGCATTGATTTATGACACAAAGTGTGATTGCTTTGTAAAATCAAAGCAAGTGGAGGGTTGTGTTCCAGTGCACTGGAAATACGAAAACCCAGATATATGAGATACATTAGACAAACACTAAGGCACCAACAGTCTTCTAGTTTTCAGCCATTTCCTGTGATAGTGATGGATTAATACATTAACCCATTGTACACATGTTAGTGTCTCTAACATTGTAGATTAAATCAGATGGGCGTCTTGCATGTAGAGCGCTATGTGCCTTCGGTACACATGAACCCACTAGTTGCTCCTTGTCACCTGTAGAGAGCAATACATGCAGCCCCCTGGCCCCCCGCTGAGTAAGCAGCCTGACTCACAAAATGGTAGCAGTTTCTCCCAAACCATCAGCAACAAGCTCTGTCTTCTCACCTGCAAACACAGCAAATTGCCGAACATAGCACTAATGAGAGCTGCATCGAGGTCTCCATGGGGGTGGATGATTGTTTTTCCCTCCTGCACATCCGATAAGAGAAGTCACTTTGTCACTAGGATACCCGTCCCCTCCTCGTGCACTAAATTACCACATTTTGGGAAGGGAAACAAGTTGATATATGAAACCTTGTGGCTATGACAGGAGAACGCTGCCTCTGATGAAAGAAAGCCTGCTCCCAGTTTGTGTCTCTGCTTCTGCCTCAAATTGTTACCGTTAACGCTTTAAATGCAGCAACTGTATTTGTGTCTCATTCGCTTAAATGACACATGCTATGTACCAGCAGTGGGGGAAAAAACAATGAGATGTGAGGGGCCACAGGGAAATTACAGGTTGCATCTCAGTATTGAAAGTCAACTTTTCTCTCCCGGTTGCTAAACAAAAACCCTCCTCTCTAATAATAAACTGTCAGCAGGACTAAAGGCCAAGCTCATATTTGTATTTGCTCACTGACAGGAAGATGTATGTGTCATTTAGCCACAACTACACAATTAAACTGTGTCAAATTAGAGAGACAATAACAATGGGAGGCACGTGGGAGCAAGAGACTCCACATGCTGGTCCATTAAGCAGCACCCCCCCTCGCACTATTTTCCAGCTCCGAGCCACTTACCCAGGCTGTTGCTAAGCTACAAAAGCTACGGCGGAAGGGAAAGGCAGAGGCTGTAAGTAGCACTGTTCTCTAAAGTCTTGTCCATATTCTGTCAAGGAATGTTAAATATATCATGCATGTTCGTAGCTTAATGCATAAATGTGGAAAGTTAATTATTGTACTGGCTGAAAACCAGAACTGAAAGATAATTAAATATAATTCCAAAA
The DNA here is from genome assembly GCA_032270685.1 of Microctenopoma stevenorrisi. NCBI lineage: Eukaryota > Metazoa > Chordata > Actinopteri > Anabantiformes > Anabantidae > Microctenopoma > Microctenopoma stevenorrisi. The sequence continues at coordinate 814,369 of JAUMTR010000006.1, read as the reverse complement.
TGAAATCAGATGGATAAAAACAGGAGCTGGTTCCTCTTCTCCAACATTTCAAAGGTAATTGTGTAGTTTTTCTCTTTCGTTTTACAATTGTGTTTCGCAAATGTGGATTCAAATAAGCTCAGGATAATAGGATCATGCAGAACAACCAGGTTCTTTTAAAACACTGAAATGTTTATTCACGAGAGAACATAAAGCATCCTTTAGCATAGGTCTACAATCCTGAAATAGTTCACGTTTCAAGAGACAACAGCAGCTAGCAAACAGCTCCTCATCATTCAGGGATCTGGCCACATGAACTCTTCTTTAAACATCTTGTAAATGTGTATGTAAGCTTGGTGAATTTTAAGTTGATTCAATTCAGAACAACTAATACTTACAAGTCCTACAGTGGGCTACAAATAAAACCTTTGTCACTTGAAATGATGATTGTCATATTAAATAAAGATTTTAAATTAAATAGTTTACAGCATTGTTTGAGATTTGAAACCTCTCAGAGACTCAATGGACCAATCCCCATCTTCCTAAATACCAATGACCTGCCCAGGGATGATTTCCTTCATGTGGTATTGTTGCAATACTTTGTAGTCTTTGTACGAAAAACTGACTCTTGGCCAAGTCTCTCTTAAAAAAAAGTATTCCTTTGTACACCGAGTGTTTTTGAACTGTTAAGTATGTTATTATAATTAATGAGGGAAAACACGATGCAGTAAGTTGACTTTAAGCTCTGCAGAGTCAGCACTGGATACTATGATCCACAGAGGTCCAATCTAAAAACAGGATTATTTCACAAACTTTTGCTGTGACTTAGTGCCACTCACAATAAAGCTTGTTTACTGCCCCATTTACCTTCTGCTGCAGCATTCTTCATGTCTTTGCAATGACCTATAAGTCAATTGACAGTGTTTCCTTTGTCATCTTATATGTTAGAAATATAACATGCTGCTGCTGCACCTTTAGAGTTCCATAGTGAAAAATGAACAGAACGATTATTGTGCACTGGCATATTCTTTGGTGTCTATATCAATTATCCTCGCAAAACACCACATGAAATCTATGCCACGTTTCATTATAGACTGATGAATAGAAATTGTAATTTCTACTGTGCTGTAATGAAAGCAGCTTTGGCTTTCAGCAGGTTGAACATGCTCACAGTAAAGCGGTTTAACTAATGTCTAGTATTGCTGCCCACAAGCTACATTAAAAGCACTATGTACTGCACATACAGGGCTTTACTCAATTTAAAACATCTCATTTAACATGCAAATACTGAAATGGCTCATGTCTCAGGACCCCTGGGAGTCCTGGAAAGCTTCCAGGATTGTTGAAATCAAAAATATCACTGTCATCATTGTGACTACTATATGTTTCTCTCTGGTCTAAAGTGATGACAAAACTCTAGGGAGGAAACTAATCCAATTTAATTTACGCCTGCAGCATCAAAATGCTTGACATGATTCACCAGTAGCTGAGCAACACTGTGTTGCTTGTCTATAAACACTGAAAGCAAAGAGAACCCAGCAAGCATTAAATGCAGAAAATGTCCACAGCGTGTTGCATACACCACACAGACAACATTCACTCCACAAAAATGCACAGCTGAGTAATCTCCACCTTTCATGTGTCACTAAAGAGCCCCTTCAATAAAGGTCAGTGAGCTCTTCTTTGTGCCCAGGTAAACACAGACTTCATAAAGCCCGGACACCCAGACAGGATAAAGATGGATGGAAACAAAAGAGAACTTCAGACTGAGGTGATCAATGAGTCATGCTTCATGTATCCTATAAAATTTGTAGCAACACATCTCACCCTGCGTTGGGCTGAAATGCCAGAGCACTTGCTTTTCGACATTTTGAAATGTCGAAGGAGTGAATAAATGGAGATGAATGAGAGATGGATTGAAAATACTGAAATGAATAAATGCTAAAGAAGCAGTTGTTTCTCCAGCATGCAGCCAGCAGCTCATTCACTGCACCCTCATGTCGTCTGCGAACGTCCTTGGGCTGTTACACGGTAGAGCTTGTGCAGACACTATGGGAAAATTAGTTGTGATTTACTTAATTTTCCTCTAGAGGGGAGTAGAGCTGCAAATAATTCAGCCACCCAGGCTGGTGAACCCAAAACAGCTCTATCACACGCCTAGCAGCTGTCTCGCTTTTCGTTTCCTTATCCACACATACATACATTTACTCACTTTACAGCTTGGTTTCCAATTTGTCCATCGGGAATATTTGATTTTTTTAGTCCCCCTGTAATTGCATTTTTTCTGTTACCTCTTTGTCACCAACATCAATGATGTATGAGGAATGAGCCCACCCACAATGCAGCTAATTCAACACACTCATGCTTATGGAGGGTATGAGAAGATCAAAAGGTGGAAAACGGAAATAACTCGTTTTCTCGACAGCCTTTGAGAGACTGAGCTGTTCACAGCAACATACTCAAGAGCTTTAGCCGGGGCTGCTGATGTGGTGCTAGCAGACTTCTATTAGTCTGCTGCACAATGGGAAGAGCGAGGGCACCATTCATAATTCTTCCAGATTCTATGTCGTGCTCGTTACAGAGCGAGAGGATTATTATCGCAGCAGCTGCTCACCCAACAGCAAACAGCAAGAAAGGTGTCAACACAGAAGGACACAGAATAAAATGCCAGTCAGTTTTATTCCTTCTAAAGACAAGAAAATGGGAAAAGCTCAAAGGATGCATTTGTTCAGTGACGGTGGAGAGCGACAAGAAGACTTTGGGGAAGGGGATCAATTTTCTTCCCTAAGGCCCTGTGTGGTGTTCTCTGCTAAATGCAGAAAGACTGTTGGAGTGGTAAGACAGAATAGCAGTATTATACCATCTGAGAGACGGCTAGATGGAAGGGAACTGCTGCGGCTTAAGCATGGATATTTGCCTTGAAAGCAGAGGGGAAGATGACATAAGCAGGGCTTAATTTGTGCCCAGAAGGAGAATCCGACATTATTCTGTTCTTTTCAGCCACTGGGATTCTTCACATCTAATAATCACTTAAAAAAACAGAAAAATATATGTGGTATGATCCCAGTTCTCTAGTCACAAAACAATGAACCTGGCTGCAGTAGACTCTGCGTGTCACATCAGTAACACCCCCTACCCAACCTACACCTGGTTACTTTCACACAGTACAAACGTAAACGCTCCTGTCAATGTACTTTAGATCCACTAATGCAACCTGGCATCACCTTTTCTTATGCTGCAGCAGCACAAGCACAGCGCTCTCTCAAAATAACAGTGTCCTGCCTATGCAGTGGCACAAGGCTCAGGCTGAGACTCTAATCTTTGACACGGCACATCAGCATGGAGATTATCTGTGTCTGATGTCCTTATGTTAAACACCGATCTGACGAGTGTTCTGAGACCTGCACTCTGCTTCCCGTCCCAGCGGATTATCTCTCTCTTCAAACTGCAGCACCTTGTGATTTGTTAGTAAATTAAGTTAAGAACAGAAAGTGCTGATTTATTCGGTGTTATGCACAATTTTGTGCTTGTGTGCGCGTGTGTGTGTCCAAAGCCTGCTACATCACACCTTATTGCTCCATTTCAAAGTATGTGTGAGACACACACAGATTTCCAGTCTGCAGTAGCAACCATTGTACTGGTGGAGAGCTACTGACAGACAGCTTTAACACCCTGCTAGGTTTGTTCTGAGAGCACACTTACACACCTTTGGTTGTGTGCATTTAGTGGATTTACTGACAATAAGAACAGTGCTCAACAATGACAGCCCCATCCTTGAATGATTCAACTATCATATTAAAGTGTTTGCATTTTAATAAAATGAGATTACTTGGAGTCAAGCCTTTCATCAGATATTGCATAAGGTGACAGGTGGGATATGCTCCCTAAAGACTAGTGGAGTCTCAGGCCTTGAGTATTACAATCATAAAAAAGCAATTAAACAATCAGTCAAACCAGGGCCAAACAAGGAAAGAATGCATGCTGTGCTTCGCTGAAGCAAGTCTTTGATTGCACAACTTCGCTATATAAATGCTTGTAGACCTTGATAAATGAATCTCATTGTGACGGCTGCATTCTGAAAAAGGCCTACCGTACTGTACCGTATCGGTTTACTTAGTTATAAATAAAATGAAAGTCTATAAACAAGATTGACTACCGCACTTTTATTGAGCCTTTATCTAAAATTGTTATCATCATGAGTGAAGTACCTTTAATTACCTTATTATGCTAAGTACTGTGCAATTGAAATGGAGTGTCTGGTGTAAACAGTTATTTAATTTCAAGTACAGTGGAAGTGGAGACAGCGTTACAGATTCAAGAATGAACACTCAACGCCATGAAGCCTGAAGCTGCAAAGATTAGTCTACTGAAATGAAAGTTCAGTCTCCCCCAAACACTCAGTGGGTTAAAATATGATGAAAGACGATGAAGAACACTGATTGCCATAGAAAAGCTGCCATAGTGAGCCCCACTTTCTATGAGAAACAAACAAAACACTCCCTCAACCCAAAACCAAACGTAATACCAGAGCAGTTTAACCCAGCATGTGTTAATCATATCACTCGACAGCTGTTATTAGTGAGCCTGTTCACATGCACACTAAAAGGCTGATGTCTCTTTTTTCTGTTCTAACAAAACAACTCACTCAAAAGCCTCCAGTTCATCCAGAATGCTGCAGCCAGAGTTCTGACTGGACTTAACAAGAGAGATCATATTACTCCTAAATTAGCTTCTCTCCATTGGCTTCCTGTTAATTCTAGAATAGAGTTTAAAATCCTTCTCCTTACATATAAAGTACTAAATGATCAGGCCCCAACATATCTTAAAGACCTGATAGAACCTTATTATCCCAGCAGAG